>VZTL01046304.1:763-16614 GCA_013400535.1 Scopus umbretta | reverse complement strand
TTTTTTTTTTTCTTTTTCCCTGTAAGTCATCATTTAGTGGAAGACAACAGAAATCTAGAATGGTCCTTTTATTCATTTTTAACATATGCTTTTTTTTTAAGGAGAGATTACAAAGAAAGGTAGCTTTTTATCCACTGCTTGCTCGTTCAATTTAAAGCTTTTGTCCATGTCAGTATTTGTCCTTATGATCACGACTTAGAAGTCAACATTTACTTCCGAATTACGAGTCATGGTTACAGAACACCACCTCCCTGAAGTCACAACTGGAGACAACAGTGATGTATCAGGACACCGCAGTGAGGTAACTGGCAGCAAACACTGAACGTGTGTTGCAATGGAAACTGAGATGGCCATGGAAGACAGCTGCCAACAGCCACTAGCTCCATGCCCATACTCATACGCCTGCCATTGTAGCATGAACGATACATGAAGAAGAATGACACAGATATTGTTAGCATCATCATCACCAAACATGACATGTCGACCCAAACTGTACTGTCTGCTACACATGAGGAAAACCTAGCTTTTTAGGGTGTTACGACTGTCCTACCACAATTCTAGCTATACACAGCGTGTGAACATTAAATTACTGCAATTAGACAAAGTAACCTCAGTGGCATCCCCATTCAGTATAACTGCTCCTTTTGTAAGATGTTAGAGCTTTGCTTTATACAGCACACGCCTATCGGATTTTGCCACATTTCTCTGTGCTGACTTTCAGGACGGGACCATGAGGTAACAGGCCTTGTCGCAGTCCATGGTTTCTGGTACCATTAGGTCACACAGGGTAAGAATTTCCACTTGGGATTATGATCGGAGAGGATCCACCATAGGACAAATGTTCAGATCGGCTGTTTTGACCCATGTTGTCAGGTGTAAATGTACATGCAGTCTCACCTAAGTGAAGCCATACACCATGAGGAAGGCTGTGCTCGTGCTGAAAGGGCTATCTTGTCATCAGAAGCAGAATGCCTCAGCTCCTCAATGCCAGTGCTCACACTGTGCTATCTGTGCATGCTACTATTGACGCAGTGCTTTTGTTCCTGAACTGGCTTCAGAAAGTATGAGGATATTGTCCCAGCTTTGCAGACAGCAAACCAAGGCAACGAAGGTAAATGACGTGCTCGAGCTGACACCGTCTCTTAGGCTTAGTTCCTAGGTCTCATGATTTTCAGCTCCTTGCTGAATCACCAGAATACATTAGGTCTCATAGACGAATGCTTCTCCTCACCTGTAGGTGCTACCTGGGGCTTACGTGGCAGGCGAAGGGCTGCACCGGGGGCTCCAGGTGGCTGCAGACCCACCTGCCTGCGCCCACGCTTTAGGTCCCACGGAGACTGCAAAGGCTACCCGCATAACTGCCTCCGGCAGGACTCTGTCCTGTCACGTAAGACTTGGAGCTAACCTTTTTTCTCTTGACAGAGTTTTAGAAATGCAAACGTGCTTTTGTTCACATCTTTGAGTAAAGTATTACTACCTCTGCCCTACAGATGAGGAACTGAGACAGACCCATCCAGCAACTCTTTGAACACTCTCACTCGCAGGAATAGGTAGAAAAGACGTGACAGATTCCTGTTTCACCAACTCAACTGCTTTCTATACTGACTAATACATGATTTTTTCTTAGCAGCTCCTCCCATCTTCTCTGTCCCATCAGCTTCTCTTTTTGTATTTTATTTTATTTCTAAATTTCCTAGGGCAGGTGCCATATACCTGCTCTGTGTTCATACGGTACCTTCCACAATGAAACCCTGGTCACTGACAAATGCACTTAGATGTTGTTGATACACAAATAATAAATGTTAGCAATTTCCTCATTATACAGGATCTCCACATGTCAGTTTAACCTCAGATCCCATTTTTGTTTAAATATCCAACACATATAAAAGCCCAGTTAGAGGACTAATATATCCATGGAATAAAATAAGTATAATGCATAATTTAAATGGTTGTATTTCCTATAACTAGTTATACATTTCTCAAATGTTTGTAGAATATCTGAAGTATATTGGTATTGCATTGACAGGCATAGTACCAACATTTAAACCCCCAGTGGAAAGCTTCCAGACAAGTAGTGAGATAAGTTTTTCCCCTCATTTTACTTGGATGTAACTTCATTTTGTTATTATGATACAAAGCCATTACGATAATCTTTGTTCCTTCAAGAAGCAACTTCAAGAGTGTTTCTCACTTATTCAAACACCTATTAGGGAGAATTTATTAAGCAACTAATCAAAGCAAATAAAATGGTTCTGAAGATGCCTTCAACAGGTACACATTATTTGCATGTGACAGCACTATGCTTGCTTAAAAATACCCATACATCCTTAAAAACAGTCTTTCTAGAATGCCTTTTTATTTTCTTAAAATGTTCTTATTTTCTTTCTTCTACCCATGAATAACTGGAAGCTATTTAAGGAAGTGTAGAAAGTTTACAAGCAAAGACTACACTGCTTTACACCAAAGAACCTATTAAATTTTAATTACCTCATGAAAAATTGAGTAAGTTAGGGAAACACTATGGTGGATGTCACTGCTGAACCCACAACCAGCACTAGTCAAGCAAAGAAGACAGCTTCACGCATTTTGCTCTCAGAAAACACGATGACAAAATCAAGCTTCTAGCCTCTAACTTCTTCTAACTGCAGTTAGTTTCTTTACAAAATTCCTACCTTTGAACAGAAAACAATAGGCTTCAGGCACATTTTAATACTTTTTAAAAAATCTTAAGATTTTTTTTAATCTTACTAAAGCATCTAGGTTGGAACATAAGACAGGACAGGTCAGAATATTTTCATTAGGTTCATTCCTAGTACTGTATCAGAATGTAGCCTTGTAATTGCACAGGCATTAAAAAAGTGAAGAGGGCATGAAAATAAATTCTTCAATTAAGTCTTATCTTCAGACCATAAGTACAGGCAACTGCAGACTTCCTAGGACTTTCACAGTCATTTGTGCAATACAGAAACACTGAAATGGCTTCAAATCCACTTTTGAAAGGAGAAACAGCAAATCTTCCTCTGGCCCTCTGCCACGCTAGTGTATTTAGCAATTTGCTGCTGTTCTGTCACCGTATCTCTCTGGTTTAAGCCATGCATTTATTTCCTGCTCTGGAGTGATCAAAGCTTTTCCATCTAAGACAGAACATTTTAATTGCCAATTTCAAAGGTTTTTAGGAAGTTGCTTCATAGATTTAAAATCATTAGCAACAGCCTTAGTTCTCATCTAGCGAGTTATACCTTCTAAGTGTTACACAAGCGTTAATTAATTATGGGTTTGACTAAGCCTTTAACGTTTTGGCTTTATTGGGAGCAGCGTTAATATGCTCCACCTCAGCTAAACGCCTTGGAGATACCGGGCTTTGGGGAGGCTTAGTGACTCACCGGGGAAATGAATCTGTTGTCTCTACGCCATCTAAAGCAGCTGATTTGCTACAAAAAGGAGCACACGCTGTATTTTCTTCCAGGACACTGCAGCTGTTGCTCACTCGGTTGCCATACCTGCCTGCGGCAGAAAATCTCCTGCTATTCCAACAGGGGTGGTGCAAACTCTGGCTACGCAGACTAACGAGAAGAGCTGCGCAGTTTTCTTTGCTGGGAGAGATACAATACACTTTTGTGTCTAACTGTTCAGTTTCTACAACACAAGAAAGTAGGAACTGGTCCAAGACTGAGAGAAGCACAGACTTCATGGATCAGGGGTAAGTAGGTGGCTATTTAGAGATGCCCAGAAGACCTAGATAAGCATCAGACCGAGCCATCCAGAGATACAGCAACATTCTTCAGCAGGTTTCAGAACTACAGGAGACAACAGAAATCCTGGTGATTTTTACATTGGATAGCAGCTGGATAAAAGACAGAAATAATCAAACTGACAGGGACTGGAACCCCACGTCTCACTCCTTTCACTGCGAGACATAACCCAGCATGGTCCAACTGCTGACCCACGCCTTTAATCCAGCCTACAGAACGTATTTCCTGGCCCGTCTCCTATCCCCCGTCGCAGCCAGAGCGGCCCTTCCAGCAGTACAGGCTGCCTCTGCAGCCAAATGCCTTCATCCACATCTGCATCCATCCCAGCAGAGAGCTGTACTACTGCGGCCACAGAGAGACAGCGATGTGGGGGGGATGTGGTGGGGGGGGACATGAAGGGAAGCCACAGCAGAAGCAGACCAGGGATTTGCTGCTGGGGCAGTTTAGCAGGGGGCACAGTGAAGAAAGGAGGGCAAAAATGTAGTCTGACACCGGGAAATGCTTCACCGGACCACCTTCTCTCGCCCAAACTTTTCTACCGTTCGCATCTTCAGCTGGGTGCAGACCAGCACTGTTGCCTATCCTCAACTCTGTCATCCTGTGGACAATACTGCTCTCCACGGCTGCGGTTCAAACCCCCTTACGCAGGAAAGGTTTAGGATTGCCATTTCCTGTTTCTTTGGCAAATGTACTGTTAGATGATTATAAGAAGTAGCCAGTATTAACACGTCATAGCTGTTTTAGGGGTAGTAAGATCAAGAATTCTGAATTCCAAGATATTTTTTGTCGGGTCTAGCCATCTAAACAATATGTTTCAACATAGCTATTCCCAACATGTGGCCTAAGAGGCACTTCCCAGTTTGTTACTTTTTTACACTTTCTTATGTACACGGATCTTTATTTTACCAGCCAGGCTCACATGTCCCAGCACTGGACATGATGGCTGCTATGAATCCCAATCTAGGTGCCTGGAACTCTTGTGCTCTGTACACAACAAGCGGGATGCCTAACCCAGCATTTGGAGTTCCACTGCAAGGTGACTAAATCTCTTCTTTGATCTAACCCTAAAGCTACTCTGAGTGGGTCAAATTTCTTGTTGCTTTCAAATGAACAACAGATTTCAGGAGACCAAGGTTTCATATGTTTAGAAAAACTCTTGCATGTCCAAGCAATTCTCTAACTAATGAACAGAACCCCTCAATAATTGTAATTTTGACATGAAAACCTGGATTACGGTTTTATTCAAATGCACTGTTTACAACTGTGATAGAAGTGTAGATCACATTAGAAAAAGCTGATTAATTCCTATTACCTTATTCACCAAAACCAAGACTACATTTTCTGGTTGCTCCATATACATTTTCTTCTATTTCACTCAACTGCACGTAACCTGAAACTAGCCATTATGCATCACCGCCTTATCGGCTTCATCCGATTGAGCTAAACCTGTCTTCTCCCATTCAGCAGGGTAATAATGGTATTTTTAACCTGCTCTACATTGCACTTGCAATTTAATATGATGAATCTCTTTTCCTACTGTAAACACTTAAATAGTTGCAAAAGCTAATCAGACCATTTAAGACATGCACATATTCCTAATGAACAGTATATATCCGTTCCTGTTGTCATCTTTCCCTCCATCACTACAGTCGCTACTCAGACAAATCTTCAGCAGATTTCGTGTCACAGCCTTAACACCTCACACAAAAGGGTTGGAATTTCCCATACAGTGAAGACTACTGCCACATGGAAACATATATTCTCTGCTGATTCACGTGTTACAAATCCCACAGTGGATAGCACAAACCAGAAAAGACCAAAAATTACACAGATTAAAGGATAGCTTCCCATAAGCTTTTTGTATAGATGCATTTGTCAGTAATGGATTAAAAGAATAATTTCTACTCTAAGTATTCCTGAATGAATTCTGTTGAATGTAATACCGACTTGACCTCTGCTCAAATATATATATCTGCTAAATACAGAAATGTGTTTTCTCTCTCTCATCAAGAGATACCAAAAACTAAACCTTTGACTAAGTCATTAGACAACTGTGCAGAAAATAAAACTCACAGAGAAAAAACAAATAAGGAATTTACATTTTTTATCCACTGTTTGGTTAGTTCTAATGCATATTATATTGATTTATGTGTTTGCAGGTTTTTTACCATGCAATAACTGTAAGCAAAATATGAATCCCTTTTTCTTCATCCCAAATAAAGACGGGGAGAAAGTTAGTGATAATACAAAATACAAGAAAAAACAGTGAAGAGGAATTGTATCAAGTACGTAAGAAATACACATTAAAAGGGGGGCAGAAACCCGTCAAGGAGGAGCCTTACAAAGTTGCAGGAGTAATTTTACATTAGTAGACTACCATGTAACTGCCTGTGTCTTTGGAGAAATGTGCACGTGGTGAGGAGAGAGTTCACGGGGCTGTTGGGGAGACCAAATCATTTATATGAGAATGTGAGAGGAGGACATGGAGAGGATTAATGAGAAATGGGTGGATGAGCCTGAGAATACTCCCAGAATTCAACGTAAAATTTGACACTGAAATACAATGAATTGACATTTCCTGTGGCCTTATCATGTGAAAAAGTGAGAGCACTGCCATTCTCAAAGATCTTCTAATGGCTAGTGTTTTAACTAAACCCCCAGTGCCTGAAGTCATACAACCATGTGAGATTTCAAATACTTTTCTTCAAAGGAGGTTTTTTACCTTGTGCTTGTCCAAGTAAACTTATTTAAAACAGCAAACTATCAACAGCCTCAAAATATAATAATTAAACCCAAAATGTACCTTTTTAAGTCTCCTGACTTTATATTAGGACTTTCTTTCTTTTCCCAGAGAGATTTATGATGTTTTACTACTCAGTGCAGCTTGAAATGCTGAGTGGTACTGGAGATGCTAAGTGACCGCTCAGTCCCCAGTACCTCAGCTTACAAACACATCAGTCCGTCATGAGGAATGACTGTTTTATGTTGTTTCAGCGGTGGGCAGCTGGCTGGCACAGCCAGGTGCACACTGCTCATTTTTCTTATTTAGCACAGTTGAAACTGCACCATGGTACTCACTGGCAGGGACTCGTAGATCATTGATGGGGTTCTCTCCTGTTGCAGGAGTCACAGGATCTTGCAAAAACCAGGGCAGTCTAGTCTTAAAAAAAAAAAGAGGTTGGCTTTTTGCTCCTATTGTGACCACTGGAAAGACTTTGCAAAATCCCGTTGCTGTAATGGTTAGGAACCTTCCTCTGATTTTAAGCTTAAATTTGCACATTGCCAGTTTATATCCATTTGGGCTTGTGTCAGCACTATCCTAAAACTTAAATAGCTCTTCTGGATCCTTTTCTTCTTGAGTCTCATCCAGGATTTATTCATGCACAGTTCCACTGGTATGAGCCAGAAGTAGTTATGCTGTGATATGTGTATCTACAGTGATACATTTTTTTTTTTAAACACAAACCTAAAGTGTGTTAAAAAACCCAAACCAAACCAAAAAAAAAAACCCAACCAAAGAGAACCTGGTTCCTTGGGATTTTTCTGCAATGTTGCATGATACACAAAATGCGAAGCCACTGTCTGAAAATCAATGATGACAAAGAAAGAAGTAGGCACAGACGACGCAGGACTCAGCCCAAACTCTGTGCAGATGACGGGTGGATGGGTTGTGCGGTGAGCACACCATGTAACATGAAATGTCCCACACACCTAACAGCAGTACTCCAGGGGGCTGGCAGGAGGCTCCTTAGCCTCCCAGGAAGTCCTAGCCTGCCAAATTTGTTAATTATCATACTTACACACACCTATCAGAATAAGAGTTACAAAAGGAAATGATAGAAATAACTGATGAATACTTGGAATAAAATGGTTTTTCCAAATGGCTAGAAATGGATGAAACACAGTTGGTCAGTTTGGGGATGAAGCTGGAACACAAACTGCCTGGAGTAATACTAGGTCACTGTTATAAACCCAGCTGTTACTCTGATCATTAGCTACTTAGTCGAAGCAAGCAGATGTTTTTCTTTTTGGGAACTTCTGCTGAAATCATGGAGTTCAGCATGTAAAGCAATTGAAGAATCAAGTCTTTTTTTAAACACTGATTTTAAAGGCTTAATTTTTCCTCAGAATACTTGCTTTAGCTTTCAAAAAGCTTTCCGTTTCTCCAATATAAGCTGCCCCTGCAGAACACTACAAATATTGCTCTTCCAAGGCTTCGACAACTTTGAAAAACAGCATTATATTTGGAAAATTATATTTTGAAGAATTATGACAGAAACCAGTCTAAATCTCAATGAAGACACTAAATCTTCCATTCACTTAAGGAAAAATTTGTATTTGGCCTGGATAGCTTCCAAAAAAAGACCAGAAAACGTGTCCCAGTTAAAGAACACTTAATGATTTCCAAGGAAATTTTAAATGAGTCAGGAATTCTTTGTCAAACGTTAGGGCATTTACAGAAACATACGTCTTCATTCACTAAAATACATTTGATTTCATTTATTTTTATTCAGCATCCTTTATTTACAGCATTTCAAGACCAATTTTGTAACACGATTTCAATACAGTCAAGTACTCTATACGCCTCTTATTTCACCCTTTCTGATGTTAGTGTTTAATCTGCTCTTCGCTGCTTTTACTGTTACCCCATCTCAGCAAACAGATAAAGAAGGCAGTGAAGATGGATACTTCTGCAAATGCTACCTGCTTTATATTTCAGTCTTCAGGTAATCCAGTATCTAGCAGAAACCTTTTAGCAATGAGGATGACAATTCAGAGCTGAAGTACTAACAGATATACTGCTCCTGAAAACTCTTAATGAAATCTCTCACTAGTCAGGTAAGCTGTCCTAATATCTTCATACCGAAATACTTCGTATCATTCATACGCATCGCTGAATGCTACCTGCAAAGTAGGATCCCTAATATTTCAACATCACGTAGAGAATTTTTTACAGTCTGTAAATTTAGTGAAACATAAAGGGCTGTAGGAAAAAAATGTTACCTTGTGTGTCTAACTGCATGTGTCTAACTATCAAAATCTAGAGAGTAAATATTGCTTTCCATGTGCCAAGTAGCCAAGCCACATCTAGCCTGTTTTTCAGCTGCTGAATCTGAAGGTGCGGTATAAATGATGAGAGAGCCCTGACTTAGACAAAAGCTCAGATGCAAGATGGCATTTAGCTGAATCACCCACCTGTGAGGTACAAGCAGCAGGCTGCAGACCCTTGAAGTTCAGGCTCCTACCCTGTCCGTAGATGAGCTAGGCAGCTGAGGGCAATCACTACCAACTGGCTTGCCCAAATGGCATACAGCTGCCCAGGCCAGCTGGTGTAAAATGCTGAGTTGGTGGAAAAGCATCTGAGCTCTGCCCACCTTTGGGAGCTTGGGTCCTTCAGAAATGCAGCCTGGAATCTCCTTCTGAGAGTAGGTATCTGCAACTTTGAAAGAAATGAGTGAAACCTGCTCTTTTTAGAGTACAACCAGAGAAAAGGCAGTTGTAGTCATTTATGCATTGTATCCAGCAAGTGGATAGTGAAATACTGAGTAGGAGCAGGCATAAGAACTCATATTTCCTCTCTTGCTGTATTTTCCTACCAATGCAGAGTCCTGCCTCCAAAATCCTGAGGCAGATCCTTAAGGAACAGTAAGAAAAAGGCAAACTTATGTGATATGCTTGCAAATTTCTTTGCAGACTTTCCCAGGCTCTGTTTCCAGCTCCAAAAATTCCTGAAATGGATGTGGTTTCCATCTGCTAAGCAACCCTCAGTAGGTTTCTCTTTACCTATTATCCCCTCAAAACGTTTTGCTCTCAGAGCAACCTACAGAAGTTTCACAAGTCTGTCACCTGTTGCAGGGAGAACTACCCTTTTATTTTATTTTGTTTTTAAATGTGTCTCCTACAGCCTTCATTTGCTGTCCCCTTGCTCTTGTATTGGATGAGTGTCAGTGAAGACTATTCCCATCGCTTGTGAGTTTATAATGCTCTACGTAACAAACTTTTAAGTTGTCTTTTGTCTTGACAGGGAGTCCTAGCTTATTTAGTCATTCCTGAAAACAGATACCCTGTTGCTCTTCTCTTACTTTTTCCAAGTCTTCTGTGCCCTTTCTGAAATGAGGGGAACATAAACATACACAATATTTAAGAAGTAGGTTAGCTATAATTTCATGCAGTGGCATAATGATATTATTTGTTCTTCTCCCTAGTCCTTCCCTGTAATTGACCCTTTTTTTTTTTTTCCCCTTTCCTTTTTTTTTTTTTTAAGGAAAAATGCTTCAGCTTAAACAAGAAGTACAAAGAGTCCTCTCATTTAACAAAGCTTAATGTTTGGAGACAGGAGAGTCAGGTTCAAATCCCATTAGCTCAGAACAAGTCTTCCCTCTAGACTGTCCTTCCTTGGTAAAACACTTCAACCACTGGGCCACCACATGAGAAGGTGGCACAGCCATCACCTTGTCCTTTGTCTTAAACAGAAGTAGCGACAGCAGTCAGATCGAGACACCTGATCCTGTCGGTGCCTATTTAGGGAAGCCTTACTGACTTAGGGATCAGGGAAGTCATCTGAAGGAACATTTGGGTTTCGATCCCAATTAAACTTGGGAGGGAAAGAGGCACTGAGATGCACATCATAGGGTCAGGCAAGGCACATGCAGAAGCAAAATTGTACCTGCCTGAAAGCTTCCCTGGCAGCCCTGAAGGTACCGGCTCAGTCAGGGACCCTTTTAATTAAAATTCTGCGTTCAGGCACCTAAGTTCTACTGGCACCCTACTTTCAGTGCTGAGCTTTCCTTACCAGATGTAGGATAGTATTTTTGTCATCCACGGGACTTGTACCAGAATAATGATTTCCGAAATTAGCTAACTTAAACACTAGCTCCTGGAATCTTCAATTAGTAATGAAAAACAGTAATTTCTAGGGTGAAATAGAGCTACTTCTGGTGGATCAAAGAAAACCCAAGTTAAATATAGGCAAGAAGTAGAAGGCAATAGCAGTTTTTGAGAGGCATGCCTCATCTAGAATAATCCATGACACTTCTACACAGTGCCTGTTTTTCCCAGGAAGTCTGCTATTTCACCTCAACTGGAGAGTGCCACAGTATCAGCCGGCAATGCAAAATAAGTAAAATAAACCCTCACCTTGTTTCTAAAATCTCCCGTTATTTCCACCTGAGCCTCAAGACTGAATTGGCCAACATTAGTAATTTGTATTCGACAAGCAACCTGCACCATACCTTCCCACAAAAGTACTCTGCTGCCAACAGTTCCTCAACAACCTGCTGGAGCCAAGTTTCATTTACAGTCCCAGCCTCTTTGAAAAATTTGCTATCTTTCATTTAGTGGATTTTGTTTATTTAATACTGTAAGTCCTTTTCTTCCTGTTGATTTATGTTTCTAATGCAGAAGCCTTGACATGTATTCAAAAAGGTAACTTTTGTCTTTATGGGAAAAGAAGCTCACTGAATAGCCAAAGGATGTCTCATACAGGAAAGCCACATAAATGGTGCACGAAGCTGTGAGAATCGAGCTGTTAAATGGGAGCGGGGGGCTCCGGAACTGCCACAGACTTCCAGGCCCTACGGGGAATACTGAGAAGCATGGCATGTTTGAAGAGGAACTGAAATTGTCAGCGAAAGAACAGAATCTGTTCGCCCTTAAATTCCTAATTAGAGAACTCGTAGTGGGCAGTGACCACTTAAATGATGAGCACAGAAAATGAAGGAAATCACCTTCCCTAAGAAATGGGCAAGCGCCTGCATTCATAAATTAACATCCTGATTTATAATCCAGATTGTAATTAGAATAGTTTCAAATGACCACTGTAATTTTATATGTATTACTTAGTTTCTCTCCAGGAATTCAGATAGAAGAGTGTATTTAGAGGTGAAGTAATGCCAAATACAACTTAAAAACCCCTTTCTTTACACACTGCATTAAATAAACATTGCAAAGTACAGCTTTCACTATTTTAGATATGTCCCACAGACTAGTGTGCTGAATAAATATTAGGTTACACTGACATTAACTTTTAAAATGTCATTCATTTCTGCACAACATTTCATACCTGCCAGTATTTGAATGTAAAATAAATCCATACTGTATATTTAGGTTTTGATATATATCAATCTCTATGGTGCAAAAATGTATAACACATAGATGGTTGTAATATAGTGGTTAAAATAGACGATTCTAATATAGTGGTTAAAATAGATGGTTTAACAGTCCTAAAATCCTTATGTTTTACTTCTTATGTTTTAGATAGGGCAGGACTAAATTTCTGCATAGGAACTATGTATCATCATCCATAGGAACATGTCATCTTAAATGTAATATATGTTAAAGCATTAAAAACAATACACAGTAATATTACTGTGATGCAATAGGGTTTGAAGTATGCCAAGTATCTGGCCTACAAAAATATTGTCAAAATAAGAGGTTAGTGCAAAAAATCTGATCCTATAGTCCTTTAACAGGATAAGGGCTTATTGGATCTAAGCGTGTGGACACGAGAATGAACAGAAAGTGTGACTGGATTTAGAAAGTTGAGCCAACGCTGTCCTTCAGATTCTCATTATTATTAATCGGGGCTGCCCAGTAAAGAGCGCGGAGAAGTTGCTTTTCTTGTTGGTCATGAGACATATGCTGTCTGCTAGCTTGGAAATACAGTCCCGATGTCAGCTGTGTAAGAAAAATTAGAATCTTTAGAGAAACATTACTACTTTTGTGTGAATAAAGTCATGGTATTGGGATGCCAGAAACAAACTAAAAATGAGAGAGAGATCTTTCCTAGTTAGTGAAAAATTAAAGTGAGACACAACTAATTAAACAATTCATAGTTCCATTAGCTGCATTTTGAAAGGCAAAACCCTGCTTGAGGTCAGACAGTGATAGCAGTAAGGTGCTGAAGAGCTGATTTTGGAGACACTTTTTACATTATCTGGGGAAACTACCCATACATTTTGCTAGTGAGAGCAAGGAACATTTTTTAAGTCTTGCCTAAATATTTACATCTCTTTGATTCAAATTTAGCGACAATTAGAATGCAATTTGTTAAAACATGTTCCTTTTTCTATTAACATTTTCTTGCCTACACAGATTCATAAATAGTGTACTTATTGAAAAGACTCCAGATATTTTTTCCATAAGCACAATGAGACAAAAGCTAAAAAGGGGCACACCCCATTGACTCTCAGGAGGTTACATGGAACCCATGGGTAAGCTGGGGCAGAATTTCAAAGAATATCTTCAGCCTGAGATATATGCAGGCTGAACATTACAGATTCATATATTTCTCATTTAAAATAAAAACGTAAAAAAGCAAGTGAATTGTCCACAGAGGTTTTTTTTCCTTTAACTTTAGTAACAGAAATAACTTCATAGTAACAGAAATAACTTCACAGGAAATCTCTATTCGAACTACACAATAGCGTCCACAAATAATCACACGGGACTTCTCATGTGCCCTTACTTGCAACTGAATAGCATCTCACTCCACAAGTAGTTCCACTGAACTTCACTGAATGGCACTCACTGAGAATACACTGATAATACCCTGCTCCATAAATAATTACATCAGTACTTGGCTTCAGTAACACTGTGGAGGAAGGTGCTATTCATATCTCAGCAGGGATATTAGAATCAAGCCCCTAAGCATCTCTTCAATAACATGGAGAACAAACTGTCACTGTCTTACCATTCCCAAAAGAACTTTTTGCCTCTGTCTGCTCTAATAGGTTTTCCTTCAGTGAGGTTGATTTGACCGCCTTGTCTTTTCTGAACACGTATGAGACGGAGATTTTCCTGCTGAATCTCCCAGACGGAACAGCAAAACTCCCAAAGAGGTTCATTAGAAAGGACCTCCTGTAGAGCTCTGTACATGACCAGCTGAGAACTCAACATTTTTTGAAACTACAAGAAAATGAGGCTGGGATCTACGTGTTGCCTAGCCTCAAACCAGTAAGCATAGTCTCCGGAATGCAAAGGCAGACTGCCACGCTCTTCAGCAACATCCCATTCCCAGAACCCTAGGTCTGGTTACTTCCATACCAGAAATACCTAATGGTAAGAGCCAGCCTGTCTGACCAAGTCCTCCCCTCTCACCAAGCCCTAGGAACCTTACACTGGTAGTATGCAATCATTTATTTCATTTTTTTATGGGGGAAAAAAAAAAAAAGCACCAAAAGGAAATAATATCAAAATCTTAACAAAATATTTACTCCTGTGAACTAATACTATCAGACGAGAGCACATGTAGTTAGGGAGAGAGACTTAAAGTGGAACATATTCAAATGAAACCTGATTAGATCAATCCAATAACCTGTACAGGCTATTCATTTTTGGGAACAATTATGTCATTGAACACACTGAGCAGCCTAGCTCATGAGTCTTCAGAATTAACCACCATTGAGACCAAATCATCATTCACATCTAGAAAGGGTGTCCCCTTCAGGTCAGGTTTGAAAACTATAATAGTGTGTCAGTCTAGAATATAAAAAAAAAAAAAAAAGCAGCCGGACTTATACCTCATGTGCGAGTAAAAAAACCCTGTTTTCCCATCCCGACAGATCTTCTGAATTTATGTATGTAACATACACATGCAGACCATGTATTTGAATATTACGTTACACAAAACCACCTTAGTTCTCAAGACACGAGATGAAATTATTAAAAAACCAACCAGTTCCATTAGAAAGGTTACGTTTATGTCTTGCACTGCTTGCAATGTGGTAGGATCGTCTGAACATGGCAGTTAGTCTCCAAAATCGAATCGTGTTGTATTGCATTATGAACATATCATGGTATACTCGATCTGTACTCGCACATTTTCATATACCTCCACACGCATATACAAGCACCTGCTAATTTCATCCTTTAAATAGGCTTGGGAGTACATCTGATTTTAGGAAACAGGTTGGCAATGTAAGAAAGCTGTTATGAAAACTTATCGAAAGTTTTATGACAGACCATTCTTTGCCAAACCAGTATAAGGGAATTACATTAGAATTAAGTACCCAGTTTTTAGAAACAGGTTAGTTTAAAAGTGACATTAAAATGCTATCAATGCCCTTATAAAGATCATATGTTTTACGTAAAGGTCAGTTACATTCATCACATTTATAGCTGAATTACTCCGCTGTACTTTCAGAAGGGAGGTAAAAATACTTCTCACATGACGAAATTTTAAAAAGCAGTTTCCGCCAACTAGCAGAACTTGGTACGGAATTGCTTTCGCTCGGAGTAACCTAACACGGAGCTTTGTTTATACAGCTTCACGGTTTCAGAAGCAGCACCACCTATTGGGTGGAAAATGTAGGTTAGCGCCTACTTTATCACGAAAAAATTGTAAAACTGGTTTTGTACGTAATGGGCTGAAGCTCCTGAGTTCCTCATAGTTAAATACAAGCGAACTACTCTTTACTAGTGATCTAGCTGATAGGAGCTTATAAATTCAAACCGATCATTCCACACGACACGAGGCCCGCCACTGAAGCTCCTAATATTGGATAAAGTATTTAGGGCAGCGCTTCCAACAGCACCGACTGACTCACCCTCGTTATAATAATTAATAATAATAATAGTAATAATAGTAATAATACTGAATAACGGAGCACTGCGTGATTCTCAGGATGCGCTCCAGCGGCACAGATCTGAATGAGCTGCGAATTAATTTGGTTATGTAAGCAGCCCTCCTAAAATCCACGCATGGATCCATGCCCCGCGTGCCGCGTCCCAGGTGAGGGAACGCCTCGTGTCCTGCTTTTGGAGGCAGCAGCTGCACCCCGCGTTAGGGCAGCCCCTGCCCGCTCCTGCAGACCGAGCCTGGCTTTGGGCTGACATTTTGCACCCGCCCCCCCCGCGCCCCTCCGAAACTGCTCACGCGAGCGGCTCAAAGCAACCTTCCGCACCCCACGGCCACAGAGGAGCGCGATGTCAGCACCGCTGGGATGTCTCCCTCTCCCTCCTCCCGTCACAGGCGCCCACCCTCGGCCCCCGCGGCTGCGGGCCGCCCGGCGGGGCCAGAGCCCCACGCAGGGCGCGGAGCGGCGGAGCGCCAGGCGGGACGGCGCCGCCGTGGGCGCAGAGGCAGGGCGGGCTGGCGGG
>VZTL01046302.1:7054-28055 GCA_013400535.1 Scopus umbretta | reverse complement strand
TGGAGAGTGGCTTGGCAAGCTCTTCCGCCAGCTCTCTCAGCACTCTCGGGTGGATCCCATCTGGCCCCATAGACTTGTGAGTGTCCAGGTGGTGTAGCAAGTCATTAACTGCTTCCTCCAGGATTATGGGGGGTTTATCCTGCTCCCTGTCTCTGTCTTCCAGTTCAGAGGGCTGAATACCCTGGGGATAACTGGTCTAACTGTTAAGGACTGAGGCAAAAAGTCAACTCTTCTTCAACAATATTATGTTAACTAAAGCTCACTTTTTCTCTCTTGATCTTAGAAAAGCTGATTAAAATTGAAGATGTCCACTACAGCTAGAGTAATTTTAAGTTATTTCCAGCTTGTGTAATGTCTGGATTATTAGAAAGACAAAACAGAAAGAGAATAATCTTATTATTAATCCAGGCTTTCAAAAGCATATTACAATTTACAAGCATACACCAAGAAATGTTATTACACTAAAGCACGTAGACCAAAGAGAAAAGCCTCCTGCTGCCCTGAACATCAGTTAACTAAATAGTTTCAAATAAAAGTATTTTTGTTTTTTCTCTACCACATCAAGAGGTAGATCAGTGCCCACCAGCACTTTCTCATACAGCAAAAGCATTTAGGTGCGTAACTTCCACTGAATTCAATGGATACTACATTCTGACCTGTTCGGGTGCTTTGGACATTACTAAGCATGTCCCGGAATCATCAAAAGCCTGGCCCCATTAACCTAACTTTGACTCACGGCCCTCAAAAATTTTCATATGCATGGCTGTACTAAAGACAGTATAAAAGCAATGTACATCATTCATTTAACTGAAAACATTACATATATTTTTAATTAAGACAAAATGGGAAAAGAATAATATTATTTATTTAAAATGCTTAGAATAGAATACATTGTGGAGAGCATCCATTTCAGGATCAAATAATTCAATATTCATCAAAGAAATATTGGATAGTCTAGAATTTTAAGCACCAGTAAAGGAATGTCCTGTATGTTCTTATATTATCTAATTACAAACAAAAGTAATATGCCATACAACATATTCTAAATTACTTTATTTTAAGATACCACAAATAATATAGGTTTTCCCTCAGATTCTTATTCCCCCTGACCTAAAAAGTTTGTGAAAGCCTGCTCCTGCTACTCATTTCTAACTATCAATTATCTTCCTACAGGATTTCTTAGGCTTCAGATTGTCTTCCTCCTCCTTTTGCCTCCGTCATTTGAAGATTTCTTTTTGCTTCAAGTATCTTACAAGTGAAAGTTCTCTCTCTTTGTATGTCATGCAACATCATTCTCCTACTATCAGCATCTCTTCTTTTGTTTAACGTTCTGGCACAGAACTCTACTTTTCCCTTCCCGAAATTAATACTCCATCACACTGGATGTGTACAAAATAATCAAAATTCTTCTTGCTAGAACGCTGACATTAAATATGCAAAACTGTATGTATAATGAGATTACTTTCCAGTGAGTAGGGGGTTACTTTAATCAAAAGTGTGGAAACAATCTCACAAATATTCAGAAAATAGAGTGAAAGTCTAAGGAAGGAAAAAGAAAATTAAACAAAAAAATGGTAAATTACAAACCTTATCATATGTTGCTAACAAATCAAGTGCAGATCATGTAAGTATTACGAATAAAAGTGAGGAAAAATCAGAAACTGTAGATACTCAGTGGTAGATAAGTCAATGGTAAAAAACAAATTGTAACATAGGACAGAAATATTTTAGAAAAAGACAGAAAAGAAGAGAGTGGAAAAAATGTGGCCAAAGAGGACAAAATTGCTAAAAGATCAAGTTTGAAGCAGCATCAAACCAATAAATATCAGAAAAAAATAATTTGAATTAACAAAGAGGTGCTACAAGTAGTTTTACTGATGGTGAAGGAGAAATGTAGGGTAGAGGACAGGTATAGGAAAGACTGTTGAAGAGGAACAAATCAAGACACTGGGTCTAACAGCCCATCCTGGTAACACAAGAATTAAAGGTAGCAAGAGATGAGTCAGCAGTTGGAATCAAATTTTGGACAAGAGGAAGTGACAGAATTACCAAAAAATGGGAAAAATTAATGACAAAGAGATGAAGGAACAGCCAGGGAAAACAAGTGAGCTTGAAGATACCATGAAATATACATATCCAGAAGTTTCAAATGAAGACAAGACTTAACAAGAACAGGGAAGAAGGACAAAACAGCAGGAGTATGTGCTTTGGTTTGGCCAAAATATTTAGTACAGAAAAAAGCTGTAAGAAGCCTGACCTTATGAGTATTCTGAAATCAACAGGAAACAATCATGCTTAGGAGACAAATTATAATTTCTGTACCTTATGAGTCATAATTCACCAAGTGTCAAGGAAAAAGTTACAAAACTAATTGTAAAACAAGCAGTGCAAAAATATTTATTAGAAGGTGAAAAGAAGTAAATGCTTAAGCAACGAAGAGGAGCATGCTTGGAAATTCTGGCTAAAATGAGGAAGGCAGATACAACAGGTAGTGTCATTTGGGACATTTCATCCAGAAGACAATTGAAAGCTGATAACCCTGTGTTATTAAGCAAAATACTTTCATAATGAAATCTCAGAGGGAAGGAGACACTTCTGTCTCTAATTAAAGACAGAGCTCAAGGTCCAGGAGCTGCTTAACAGTATCAATTATAATGCCACTAATAACCAATTAAGGATTGTGATTTTTCTAAATATTACTAGAGCCACAGCAATTTTTATTGTTGCTTTTAAGAAGCCTCAAAATTCTTTAAAAATAATTAATTCTAAAGGATTAACTCAAAAAATCCATTTAAAGACAACAACAAAAGACACTGGAATGCATTCAAGTTTGTTCTAAATCATATCCAAAGCAAGCGAATTCCGCTAAAAAAGAAGCCAATCATTTTCACACAGAATAAAAGCCTGAAGAAAAAGAATAGGGAAGAGCAGGAGTAGAGGGGAGAAAAAAGAAAACAAAACCAATAAAATTAAGAAAAGATGGAAGACAAGAATTATTCCATTTAATATTAAGTTATACAAGTTAAGTTAATATATGTAAGTTATATACAAAAATACTTACTGATGAAAAAAAGGAAGAACAAAATACAGTAATGGAATTATTTTTAAAAAAAAAGATTTTTTTAAACCCATTTTAGAACTGTTAGTAAACTAACTGAAAACTCAGTAAAAACTTGGAAGTGAGAGAGACTGAATAAGCCAACTAGGTGTCTGTATGTAAAAACAGCTGATTTGTTGAGTCTCTGAAGAGATATCTGAATTAGCAAGTTCATAAAGTGCTGTGCAGCACTGCAAGGCTTTTACTAGCTTGGGTCCAAGTGCATTTGAACAGTATTAGTCTGACAGAAAGGCACATTAGCTTAATATCACTCCCACCAGCTGTGATTAGCTTGGAGAGACCCCACATTCATATACCTAGATTGTATACACAAAGGTGCTAAAATACACAGTACGAGCCAAGGCAGCTTGGACAACACCACTCCACACTCAAAAGGTAGTGGTTAAAGATTTACAAATCTTTAGCGACCAGTCACAGGTGTTCTTCAGGGGTCTATTCTGGGTTTCACACTGCTTAGCATCTTTACCAATGTTGTGGAGGAGACAATTCCTTATCATTTTGACAACAGTGTTGTGAAGGATATAGTCAATATACTTGAGGACAAGGCTGCCATTTAGAGGGACTTAGAAAGGCTGGAAAATTAGGCAAACAGGCTGTCACAAAATTCAGCAAGGAGACATGAAAAGTCCTGCACCTAGGATGGACTAACCTCTGAATGAGTACAAACCTCAGAGTGGCTCACTGGGGAGCACCTCTGCTGAAAAAGACCCGAAGGTCCTAAGAACAGTTGGATAAACATTCCTGGTAGTGATGTAGGCTAACAGTATACTGGGCTGTATTAACATGAGAGTAGCCAATAGATTGAGGAAAACAATTATTCCCCTTCACTCAGCATTTGTTAGACCACCTCTGTAATACTGTGTCTAATTTTGGATCCCAGTCCCCCCTGTACAAGAAAAATGTTGATCAACTGCAGCGAGTTCAGCAGGATGCTCCTAAGCTGACAAGGGTTGGAGCACTTACCCTGAGAAGAGAGTCTGAGACAGCTGGGCTTGTTCAGCTTGCAAAAAAGAAGGACTGAGAGGAATAAGTAGTAGCCTTTCAGTATCTAAGAGGTGGCTAATAAGAAGGCAGAGCCAGGCAAGTTACTGAGGTGCACAGCAGAAAAATGAGCGACAACCACCACAAATTGAAATTGGGGGGAGGGGCTTTAACTAGATATAGGAAACATTATTAATTATAAGGAAAATAATCTTGGGAATAAGTTGCACAGACGTGTTATGAAATTTTCATTCCTGGAGGTTTTCAAGACATGACTGGACAAAATTATAAGCAACATGATCTGATTCATAGTAGACCCTGTTCTGAGCAGGAGGTTGAACTAGATGACTTATCTTCCAACCTGAATAACTCCGCAAAGGAAATATATCCCCAGAGGAACTATATCCCCAGAGAATATACATGCAATGTGACCTGTTCAGAGAAGCAGAAATATTTTAGCTGAAATGACTCCAAAGTTTTGATCAGGAACTTCCTCTTACTCCTTTTTAAATGATTTGAAGAGTTCTTCTTGCAGAGACGCTATAGTTTGGGTAGGTTGTTAGGCCTTTTAAATTTCTAAATTTTAAAACTCTATTCATAATGCAGACAGCTATTTCCATACTTTTTCAACATGTGGCCACACTTTATTTCAAATATACTTAGTCTACTTTTTTGGACTAAATTCTTAGGAATTTCTTACCTGCCTTTTCTCATATTCTATCATTTTCATTATGATACTCCTTCTACAGATCTAAATGGCATGATTTTCCATAAATGTAGAGCAACAGACTATGAAACTGAATATAAGAATATTTCCTTCTTTTTTTCCAATGCAGATATGAGTAACTAGCTATAACTAGCATCCATTTTTCTGGAACATAAAAAATTTAGAATAAATCCATCAACATGAAAAAAAGATTCAAATTACCTTCCTCCTTCCAAATAAAGTATGAAACTTTGATGATCCAGAAAATCTTTCCTCTTGTACTGCTAATTATTTTGAAATTTAATTTCTTTGGGGTATGGTTTTGTTCTATACCTTCAGTCCTTCCTTCTTAACATTTTACCCTGTCTTTAAGCTTGAAATTTCAGTTTAATCAAGGATAATTCTCTTATAAGTAAGGTAATGTCCCAGATTGCATGTCTAAACATGCAGTTTCACTACTATGAAGACAGTGCCACAAAATTTAAGAACTTGGAAAAGCACAGACTACTTTACAACATAAAAATATTTCCAAAGTGGCCCAGAAGAAAAATTCAGCCCAAACAATACCTTGCTCAGAGCTTTAGATAGTCCACTGGAAATGTGGTAATTAATAACAGTAAAATGGAAAAGTGGATAGAGTATGTGGAAAAAGAAAAGAAAAGGATACAAACAAGAACAAAAAATGGAGACAGAACCCACCTATTCCTTCTGGAAAACTGCTGAAAATATACGTGGAAAATGCAGCAGAAATCAAGACGTTCAGTCACAAAGGAAAAAGCTGATAATAAATAGAGCTTATAAATGGATATGAGATAATACCACTGTCTAGTGGGAATAAGGAACACATTAGAAATTAGATTTTCTGTTAAGCTAAGCTACAGATATATTAAGCAATCAATTAACAGTCAAGTATATACATAGGAATGCAATGATAGTTATATTCAAATCACAAGTTTGCCTAGCTTCATATCCTGTCTCTGACAACGTTAACAGAAGATGCCTAGGTAAGAGCAGAGGACCAGGGTGACTTTCCATGACACTTTGCCTTAATACATCCTACCATCTCCTCAAATTTCCAGACCTCAGGGACCTCCTCACCCAGGAAAACCTTCATGTATCTTCATCCTTAACAGCCTTTCATGGACTCTTCTCTCATTAATTCACCTGAGCAGTTTTTTAATCTATGTAAATGTTTGGCATTCAAAGCATTGTCCTGACGTGTCAATGAGTTCTAATGATGCTAAGGAAATGTGTGGGGTTTTTTTCCAGCTATATGCAATTACAGAGGCTTTAATTTTTTCATAAATGCAGAGGGGACAAAACTTTTTTTCTTTTAACTGAAGAGTCAACTTTCTCAATTATTTGGTAAAAATTATCTCAGAATTCTAATGTAGCCAACATCCTAATGGGGGTAGGTGGAAGAACCCTAATAAATTAATCTGTGAAAAAAAGCACACTAGATCAACAAAACTCTTGAGACCACTACAGAATGATTAGACTGTTGTCCCTGGTCTGAAACCCACCAAGATGACTCAAGGAAAGAAACTGTCTCCCCAACCACATTGCAATCTAAAGGTGCTTATTACTAAAAGAGGTGTTAAGATTTATTCTGGGACAGAGAGGAAAAAGAATTTGGGGATTGTGTAAAATTTATTATGAGATATTTAAGCAGGAGGAGGAAAGGCAAGAGGAAAGAATCAAGGTGGATTTGGTAGGATCTGGTGNAGGACAAGGGGTATTGTTTTTAAACTAAAAAAGGGTACACTTAGGCCAGATATAAGGAAGAAAATCTTTACAATGAGCGTGATGAGACACTGGAACAGGTTGCCCAGATAAGTTCTGGATTCCCCATCATTGGAAGCGTTCAAGGTCAGCTTGGATGGGTCTTTGGGCAACCTAATCTATGTCCCTGCCCATGGCAGGGGGGTTGGACTAGACGACTTTTAAAGATCCCTTCTGACTGAAACCATTCTATGATTCTAAGTAAGGAAAACATAAGGAGAAAAGGGGCCACTCACATGTAAGCCAATGCCTGGTCAGTACATTTGGCCAAGTGTTGTACATGATCACCACAGTTTGTCCTATCTCATTAAACTCTAGTCCTAACTATAAGTATGCTTTCCAGTCTGTGTGTGTATGTGCATGATCTGCTAGAGAACATCAGGCTGAACTGGAACCTCTGCTGGGTGAGATTTCTCAGTGACAATCACTCAAGCAGGACTGCAGGTCTGGGTGGCCCATAGCTCTGGGTGCCAGTAACTGTAGGAAACTGGGGCCTGGGGCACAGTTCTGGGTGGAACAATTGAATGTCAAGCCCCATGTGTTGTGGATGGGTTTGGATGTGAGCAATAGCAAACTCCAGTCCTGATCTGTTGGACTGGAGGCAACAAGATCAGGCTGTCCATGCTATTCACGTTTGTGTGCTTATGCTGATGCTTGTAAAGAACCTGTTTTCTGTCTGCATTGATCTGGTGTGTACTGCATGGTGTGTGCATCTGCCTATGCAGGATGTGTGCTTAGCGTCACTACTGGCTGGACCCCTGGCATGCAGAACCACAGCAACCTCACATTTACTGCACCAGGACAGAGGGCCCCGCCTGGGTCTCACAATGCACCAAAGTTAGCTCTAGCAGACTGCAAAAACAACTTCCCTGCATTCTGAAGTTCATAGGATCCAGTATCTCTAACACAATTTCTAAGGTTACCCTATCAATAAAAGTATTTATCATAAGTAATAATATCTGAGGTGATGACTGGTTTAATCTCACAATCACTATATATGCAAACAAGTGTGCTTTTCTAGTTTAAGAAATAGCTTCTAGTTTAAAAATGTTTTATTACGAAGCTTTCCCAAACTATTCTCTTTCTCCTTTACAGCACAAAATAAACTCTCACTGCAACATCACCACCACAGGCAATAAGAATTGATCAGGGGCAGGCTTATTGGTTCTGACGTATGTTGACAAACACTTTGACTAGTTTTCTCTAAGACTTCTAACACACTACACCACTGAAATAATTTTCTTTTTGCCCACAGGCAAAAGAACTGCCTGTTACTAAAGTGAACAACCTTTGCTTCTACCTTTGAGATCCTAATAACTAACCATTCAAACTGACAGCACCAACCAGGGTCAAAATCTTATTGTGTCCTGAGGAACACATTTAGGAGAGCCACACCTTAACTAGTCATGCTGCCTTTGGTGAGAGAACATTATAAAAAAAGCAACTGCTTTCATTATACCTTCTGATATTATTGTGCTCTTTTCATTTAAAACAATAATTAAGTACATCAACTTGAGTTTGGTATCATTCTCTCACAAAAAGCCAGTTTAGTAATTGCTTGACTACTAGCTCTTACTTTTGTGTTACAGCTGATGCCTGTGATCTTGACATTCTCTCCCAAGCACTTGCCAAATATTAACCCAGTTACAGACAGTCTAAGCTCTACCTTTATCCCTGGTCCCAGATATTTTCTTAGCTTCCCTCAGAAACTCAGTGAAAAATACGAGATGCAGGGACTTATGTTGTATTTAAAGCATGTTTCTTAAAGTCTTGAGCCATACAGGTCTCCATTAATCCTTGCTCCTCAAACTAACAAGTCAGTCATGCTACAGCAGCAGTAATTCCTTTCTTTTGTCAAGTTGCTAATGATGGAAGAACTTGTAATATTTAAGTCCATGTTTGTTCAAAATTTTATACTTGTGTAGTCTCCTCCATAGAATCTACTTTTCCATATCTCCTCCATAGAATGTACTTTTCCATACTAAAGTATCAGATAAGTAAGTGACAAGGAAACCTCCATTCTCTTTGCAGCTTCAGGTTCTTCCTGCTCCATGCTAGTCAGACCAGCAAATGCAACTTTACTTAATGTAATTTTATACTAATCATGCATTTAACTGCATCATTACTTTGATGCCTTTCCTTGATTCAAATTTCACATTCATCTCAACTGCAAACAAGACACCATCTCTTCTTTTGAGAACAGCCCTGTGGACAAGAGGTAATGCCTTTAAACTAAAAGAGGGTAGATTTAGACTAGATAAAAGGAAGAAACTTTTTACAGTGTGGGTGATGACACACTGGAACAGGTTGCCCAGAGAGGTGGTAGATGCCCCATCCCTGGAAACATTCAAGGTCAGGCTGGACTGGGCTCTGAGCATCCTGATCTAGTATAAGATGTCCCTGCTCATTGCAGGGGGGTTTAAAGGTCCCTTCCAACCCAAACTGTTCTATGATTCTATGATTCTTCTTTTTTAATGCTGTGAAAGCTTGAGAATTTGCTATTATAGCCAAAATAATATCTATAAAAAGTACTGACTAAACGCTTCACATTACTTTAGGAAATATCAAAGCTCTGAAAGATTTTTCATAGTTCTTAACATTTTATTTAAACACAGTAAGGCAAAATATTTAGTAATTTCTAATGTTTTATTCTATTTACTTCACTTTTATAGAGAGTTCACACTTCAATTGATTTGGAGATACTGTTAAAAAAAAATCCTCTTTTGCAGTTAAGGCGGTCAAGTTTCACTTTTAAAATATTTTCGTATTAAAATAGCCACTTTAATGTGAACTTTATATATAAATTTGAATAGCGTATAGTGCAATGAATGCACAAGTTTCCAACCCAGTCTACAATACTGTAAAATCAATTGTTCTCTGAATGACTGCTCATATCCACTCAGCATGAATTAGTGCTTTATAAAGTATATGGATATTTTTCCCTTGTGTGCAGCACAATAAACTGCATCTAGCAGAAAAAGGAGAGAAAGATTCACATTTTCAACTGCTTATTCAAATTTTGTGTACTAGGAATCTCATTTTTCTAATTGTCTTGAAATGTTACATTGAACCATTCTCCCAATGAATTTTTATGAGCTACTGGTTAGATCATACACCCTTGCTTACTTCCTTTTATTTAAAACCAAAGGATTCCCAGTAATTTCATAGTAGAATGAGCCATCCATAATCTCTAGCCAATTTATGACATGTAAAAAAATATAGATGCATATGTCCTGTGGCATACATTATTGTTACTTATAATAACCAGCAAGTACTACAAATGGCAGAAACTACAAGGTTGATTCCCACCTTAAAAACAAGAAAAACAACCATAATCAGCATTTAGATTACTATTATCATGTTAATTCATATAAGGACATGTTTGCAATTTTCTAATCTTGCAATCACTGCCTTTAAGACTAGATACTAGAATGAAATTTAGCACATACTTAGGAATGTAAGTGCCTATAAACTCAGACCCAGAGTACTGTGGTCGTTGCATAATTTGCTCTATCAACTTCTGTTCAGAGTAGAAATCAAGCACCACTATATTCAATATGAGATATTCCAGTGTTCAAAAGATTCTGAGTTCATAAATGCACCTGCAGTATTATCAACGGTAAACCTTACTAAATAAATTTCTCATTCCTAAAAATCAGGAAATGCTCTATTTCACACACACCGAAAAACCCTGGATTTACTTTAGATAAAAGCTTATTAACTATATGCAGCTTGGAAAAGCATTCTGGGTAATATGCAATTACTTATTACACATGTATTGCTAGATCCAGTATGAACATTGAAGAAACAATAGCTCTTATATTTACAGTCAGTTATGCTTCCATGACACACCTATTTTTTTTCCTAGAAATCAATATCATAGCATGACATAAAATTTCTGTATAGGCAAAGGACAAAAAGCAGGAAAGAAAAAAATGTCCACAATAGAAATTATTTAACTGTAATTACATTTAAGAATGGAGGGGGGGGTGTCTAGATTAGAAAGTTTGAAAAGGCTATTAACATGGCTAACAACAATAATTATAAAATTAACTGCCTTAATTACTAGTCTAAAATGGAATGCTTAAAAAACCCCTTATCTTCTATAGCACCTAAAAGGATGCTATAAAAATTGAACTAGCCTTTGGAAACTATTTCACTGAATTTTGATTCCAGAAGGGTATGAATTCAGTGGTATCAGCTTAGCTATCAATATGCAAACTAAACAACACAGACACGTTAAAAAATGAAATCCACAAAAGAAGCAATGTCATGAAATTTTTTCAGGCTTAGAATTTAACTTAAGCCAGAGGCAGATATTATTTTGGAGAGAGCGAGGTTCAAACCCAGCAGAGTTTTATAAATCTCCCTAAATCTTTTCTCTGCTGTTCAGATACAGTGACATGCAATGGCTGCATAACACAACAGGGGTTTAGGAACAGTATTGCAAAAAACCCAGTGTCTATTATTACCATGACACAAAAAGATGATAATATTTGTTTGTTCTTGGAGATGGGTCTCAATTATCCCTCTGCATCTTTAGCATGCATTTATTTATATTCACAAAATGACTACTTTATTGCAGAATCACTATACAGACACTATTCTTATGAAACCAGATTACTACCTTTTGTATAACATGGAGAATTAATGGGAATTTCCTGCTAATCAGAGTTGTTTATCTTTTATTTTAAATCACGTTGTTAAAGAAAATAATTCAAACACTTGCTAAAGACTTTATATTAATAAATAGCACATGTATTACACAGCAGATGCGCTGAGAAAACACCCCCATATTTACCACCTAGTGTACATTTAATTTATTCTTCTTTCCTCTGACGATTGGCATTTATGCCGTATCAAATGTATTTTTATTGATTCTCTCTATGTATGTTTAAGCACAGATAGACTCAGATGCAGCTTCAGTTCAACAAGGGAGCTACACAGGCATAACATGGCTGCTAAAGGCCCCTTACTTTACAGTTGCCAGTATATTTGCATTTGATGCAATTTGTCCTGGAAAAGAAGGCAGGAAGAATAAGCAAATAAAGATAATAATTTATATCTGAGTAATTCTCCTCAGTATTAGCGATGCCCCGTGTTCCAGAAGTATACATACTGTGAAAAGAAAGACAAATTTAATCCCTACAGTGTTTATAATTCTGTGGGGTTTGAATTTCTTAAAGGTACCTTTGCTCTTGTTTCCAGAAGCAGCAAACAGCACAACTCAATTACCATCCTTGTACCAATCATTATTTTTTACACTTCTCCAGAGAACATTTTTATTCATCTACTGCCCAAATGAAATAGTTGCAGTTTTTAAACCCTCTCTTCTCAAGAAAATCTCTCCCTGTATTTGTCGTTCTACCTGACTATATGGTAATAATAAATTTAACGAATTCACTTAGGAACTCTTAGGGTAACTCAGCTTACTACTTTTTCTGTTCATCTGTTACTAATGAATTTTACATTCCATTAGACTGTCTATTCACCTTGGCTGTTTTTCTGGAGTTCCTCAGTCTTCCATGGTACTACCTCATTCAAATAATTTGAGATTACATATGAAATTTGTCTCTTCTTCCATAGCACCATTCCTAAACAGTCCAAACATTGGAACAAGATATTAATTTACTAAATTTCCATACTAAAAAAGGACCCCTCAACCTTACTCCTTCATTTGTCTGATCTCTCCAGTCTCATCTTAGAATTACTACCACAGTATCTGAGTACCATCTGTACAAAATCAATAGCAATAAGGCAATTTTAATGGAGTCTGTCACATTTACTTGGGAATACTTAAGTTGTCACTTAGTTTTGAGGAAGTGTTACTATAGGGATGAGTCTGTTATTTTTCTCAGCAAATGTCAAAATTCTATTCTGTCTTTTCTAGAAGATTAAAATCCGCATTATTTCATTTTTCTTAATTTGTATTAAGCTCATAATCTTCAAAATTTCATAATGTTTTATTATTTGAAATGTGTGTCTTCATACAATTTGTGCTGGCTTGCTAGCTGCATCTATAAAAGGCCAAATCTTGGTTTTCTGCTCCAGCTACAACTATAGTTATTCAAATAATGTATTTTTTTTAACAAAGAAGGAAAGGGATTTAGTATCAAAAGAAGAAAAGTTTTTAATGAAGAAACAAGGAATTATGACAGAAGCTATTCTGCAACAGTAACATGAAATTAGTACTCTGATCATAAACTAAATCCATCCCTATTGTTCCATTCTGTCACTACTCTACACAGCAATTTATAATACAAAATAAGATACAGTCATATACCAGTGTCATGATTAGAGCAATAAATTTTAGAACTGAAAATGATGTATACATCTCTTTTATTGTATAGAACAGCTAAATGAGAAAAAGCATCTGATGAAGGAAATAAATAATGTGTGAAATTCTCATGAGAATACAATCTACTTGCTTCTGTAATGTGTGTTATTAATAAGCAGCCTAACCGATTACAGAAGTAAAAGGTGACCCCAGTTTACAACTGTCACATTTTGATTAAGCCAAAACATGAGAAAAATCCTTTGTAGGTGCTATTAAATCTCAACTGTAGTAGATATTTTCTAGCTTAATCTCCTGTAAACTTTTCTTGAATCATCCATTTTTATTATGGGCTTATAACTGGTTAAATTAACCCCAATATAAATATTTTAATTCAATTAGTAAAAAGGATGTTGCATCAGTGGAAAAAAATATGAATTTGTTCTTTTGATCTAAATTTACTGGAAATGAACCATGGAATAACTTTGATTGGTAGGGACTTGTGGAGATCACCCTGCTCAAATCATTGCTAACTTCATAGTTGGATTAGGCTGCTCATGGCCTTCCCTAGGCAAACTCTGAAAAATTTATAAATTCACTGTATCACATGTCTTTTTTAAATCTTTTAGTCTCATTTTTAAATTTTCAGGCTGCCTTGGACCATCAGGCATAGGACTTTCCCGTATTGTACCAGTGCACAACTTGCTTTTTTCATATATATTGTTCTGAAGGAAATTATTGTAGATACACTAAACTGTTAGTCAAACTAATTTACTTTTCTGTGCATGGGAAAAACAGCCTCCTTAAGTTTGAAAGTACCACAAAATTCAGAATTCAGCTTACATTTTTCCAAAGTGTATTGCTGGTTGCCAATTTTTATAGAAAGCAAAACATAATTCTTCTCCATGATGCTGAGAATACAAAAATACTACAGAGCTTTCTCTAGCTTTAAAAAAACAGCTGTGGATTCATTTATTTAGGTCATCAAGCAGTGAAAACTAAATAGCAATGTGGCTATTTTTATAAAAAATTTCACAATATCTCAGGGAAGTTTTCTCTCCAAAAAGCCATTTTAGTTAAATATATTCAGCTCCAGTAGGGGTATTTTTGTTACTGAATTAGGTAACACTTCTCAGATAGTACTAATTAAAACACTAAAGCCAATGTAAAGTTTATGTGCTCCACTTTCACTTCATGAGTGAAGACAAGCCAGTAGTAACAAAGAATAAAATGCTGGGGGGCAGAGAGGATAAAACAAGCTAAATCTAAGGGATAACTTCCACATTTATAATGCCCAGGATCCAACCATGTTGGGAATAGCTCTTAACAAGACAAGACCTTCTCAAGCATAGTCAGTTCTCAATCATCAATGGAGAAAAAGCAAATAACCTGGATAATTTATAACCTAAACTGGACAATCTACTAAGGTTCCCCAATTATATGTTCTGGCTTCTTCACAAGGAAATCTAGTCATTGAAGAGGGCAGTGAACACAACCTGCAGCAAGGACACTGTAGGACACACAAGGGACAGACATGCTGCCTTTTGACTCTATGCCAAATGAAAGCAGCCCATTTTCAGACCTGAGCAGAACTTTGAAGTAGTATGGGCATGTTTTTGCAGCACTGCATATAAGATAATATTGCCCTATAGTCCTGAGCTGTTTGTGCATGGAATGAGCTTTGTGACTATCTTACAACAGTACTAACAGATTTTCAAAGTGACATTAAGTTACTGATATAATCTAGTCTAACCTCCCACAAATCACACAACTTCAGTCCCTGAGCTCAACTTACTGCTGAACTACAGTATATAGTTCAAACAGTTTAATTTTTTTAATTAAAAAAAATTAAACAGAGAGAACCTTCTGTTTCAATGTTATAATGCAGAGTTGAAAGGCAACGATAAGAAAAGGGGTTGCATTTTTAAACTGATTGGTGCATATGTTATGCAAATGACCTCCAAACAATGCCTGTCACTACCTGTGACTTGAAACTCAGCAAAACCTCTCACTGAATAAATTTTAAAGAATAAGAAAGCATATCTTTTGAAGAAACAAACTGATATTTGTATCTAGGAAGGAGATTTAGAAAAAATACTAACCAAAACTTAATTTAGATTTCAACTGTCTTTCAACTGTATTACCTCACTATATATAAAGAATTGATTTTTGTTCTGATATATATCTAAGACATCACGTAAGACAGTACACAAAATGTTGAAAGACATTTTTCCTTTTTTTAATTTAGTGGGCAAGCTCATAGAAAACATTTATTAGATAGCAGTTTTCTTGAAAAACTAACAAACTGAATCAAGGACAACCATTATCAGCAGAAATTCCCTTGCTTATTTCTGCCAGGCATTTTCCCTTGCTTATTTCTGCCAGGCATTTTTTTTGTCTCACTCATTTTATTTTCAAAGGCTCTTTTCATCAAGACAACTTCATTAAACAAACACTTGGGGGGGGGGGGGGGGATAAAAAGAAAAAACATTTAGACTTTAAGATAATAAAATGAACAGGAGTTTACCTCCTGACCCTTACAGTAAGACCCTTTTTTAATATATCTAGAAAGCAAGTGAAAGGAAACATAGGAAGTAGCTATATAGCTATATAGCAAGTGCGAAAACCACGACTGTTTCAGGATTCTGTTGGAGAAGATGCTTTCTTTTCTTCTTTTTTCCTCTACCTGAACTGTTGGTCTTCCTCTCCAGCATTCTACAGTCATTTAGCTGTAAACCTAAATTCCCTACAGATCCATTAAGTATGTTGCTAGGCAAACAGTCCAGTAGCAACTGTAAAACAGGAGGTTTGGATGGGAGCCAGTTTTATAGGTCACTACGCTGTAAACCTTCACATCATTAGAGAAGAAACTAGTCTTGCTAACTGCAACTATTAGGATTGGTATTCTTTCACTTCTCTGAAAAGACTGAGAGTCATTCATACTGCACTAAGTTTCCATTAATGGGTATTTCTAAATCAAAGGCATCAATATTTATAGTATTTTTCCATTACTAGAAGAGTATAATTCTCTACTCATTGACAGTTTTAATACTATCTCTCAAGTGTTTAGAAATAATACAGACATAGCCACATTAAACATGTACAACTACCACGCAATGGACTTCTAGCTTACTAACTTGAAGACCACATACAACATAATAGAGGACTTAATCCTCGGTAAGCAGTATGTATTGTGTTTTCTTTATTTATTTTAATGACAATAAATCAAAGCAGACCTATTCACACAAAATTAGCCAGCTACCACATTATCTGATTCAGGAATGTGCCATCTCTTAGACTGAAGTATTGTATTGAAGTATTGTTTCTTTGCACTACTGAGCACATGAACTCTTCAGAGAGATCTTTCTAATAATTCAAACACAGAATACTATCTGAGAATAGCAAACTGCAGAGTCCTGTTGATGTGACCACACTGCATTACCATGTAGAAGAATTGCTGCTCCAATTAGTAAGTTCAGAAATAAATAAATATGCTCCCAGAAATGAGAAGATTTCAGTGTCATTTGTTCCTACAGGCTGGAAATGCAGCAGTGAAAGAATGGAAAAACAAAGCAGATTCAGAAGAAAAATGTATGGCTTGGACATGTATATGTTAAGGTTTCTTTAGTTACTAGTTTGACATTGTTTCTTCAGCTCAGAAGTGCTCCAATGTGAAGCAGATAAAAATAAAAACACTTCCTTTGTGAAGTTTATAAATTATGGGGAAAAAAAAGTGTGTTAAAATATATATTATTGGAACTGAGTCATCACAAAAGAAAAGTCATTCAGAAAGCAAAGCACTCATGATATCAACTAGTTCTCTGAGTTTCTCTGTCCTTGTTTGTTCATTATCAGTAACATTTAACTTTTATAGTAGTAGAAGTGCACCAATAATCTCCAATAAATAATGTTTTCAGGTACAAGAAAAAGAAAAATGGTTTTGGATATAACAAATGGAAATGCATAAGCTGAAAGATCACCACTGTCAAAGGTACAGAGATTAAGCAATGACAGTAATGCCAGGGATTTCTTGTCACTTTGAAGTGCAGGGAAAATAGTGGCAACATTTTTCCCAATTTTTCCTAGCTAACCTTCTGTACCCCCTAATTTGATGGTCCTTGTATGATTTTTTCAGTCTTAACATGATACACTGTATATATTTACTTCTCCAGAAGTGCAAAAAAAATTCAAGCAGAGAAATTGATTTTTGTAACATTACTGTAATCTTGAAAGAAGGTTTAGAATTTGTCTACTTATCTTGTCAATTCTTGAGGAAAAATATCATTAGACAAAGCTATCAGTGTTATTTAAAATCTCTGATGCACATATGGGCAAGATGGTAACATGCTTCTAGTTTTACAAACAACTTCCTTGTGTTATGCGGGCTTTTTCTGAAGCAAGTTTAGCAGAAGTAACTCATGACATCTCACTGATTCTACTCAAGCAAATTCTTAAATCCATCTAATCTATGTACATAAACAAAGGGCTCATTAAAGAACCCTCTTTTACCAAACCCTGAGTGCTTAAAAACCTGCCGGTACTAACACCATGTTTTTCTACTGCTATTAAAAACTTGGCATCATAGTTTGCATTCAAAGACAAAGATTAGGTACCAGATACTGGTAAACCCTAAGCTGCTATAAGCCTCAGAACTACTAGCAAATTATTAAACTGAAGGACAAAGCCTGGTACCTGACATTTGCTAGTTGTATGGGAATTCTGTTAAGAAACTTGATTTACATGTTTTGAGGAAAAAGCAACATGGCATTTGTCTCTTAATGTGCATTTAACAAACACAACCATCAGACTGTTAGTGGTACATTGCTTTTTATTCTTTTTTTTTTTTTTTTTTTTTTTTTTGTAGGCAAATGTCTGGGCCCTAAGGGCACACAGAAGCCTTAATGTCCCTGCTTGCCTCCCCTAGGGCTTCCTGTGATCTTGCCCACAGCCCAGGAGCCCCATTTCACCTCAGACTGGGACCATCAGTCCCTGCCCCAGAGATTCTGAGGGCAGATGTCCCTAGCCCTTTCACATGGATGGACAGGCTGGATCAATNAGAGTGGTGAGGCATTGGAAGAGGCTGCCGAGGGAGGTGTTGGAGTCCCCATCCCTGGAGGTGTTCAAAAAACGTGTAGATGTGGCACTTCAGGACATGGTTTAGTAGGCATGGTGGTGTTGAGTTGACGGTTGGACTAGATGATATTAGAGGTCTTTTCCAACCTTAACGATTCTATGATTCTATGCCTTTGGACTGCCACTGTAGCCTGTCTCCGGCCCTGTCTCTGGTCTCATCAGCTTTTGCTGCTGATAGCGCTGGCACTGGCTCATCACTTGCTGTGTGTGGGGCTATCGATAGATGCCGATACCAGATCCTGGCCCTGCCAGGGCTGGAGAGGCTACAGTGGCCCTCCAAAGTCCAATGCATTTAGACATCAAAATATTTTCTTAAACCTGGCCATCAATTATTTGCTAATTCATGTTTATTAACTGACTGAATAATATTAAACACTCTATTTGGCTGTCAAGCAGTCCATTCTGCCAGAACTTGAATAGCCTCAGAAATCTGTGAAGTATGTCCTCACTGAAAATCATACCAGCAACTAAGGAAATAAACAACTCATTTCTGCATGTATGCAGTCTACTTTTTTTGGTACACACTTAATACGCATAGATAAAACCCATGTCATGAATTTTTTGCAAGTGATTTTCTGCTGTCAGTGCATCACAGAGATGCCTAAAGTAGTTCTAAATGGGCTAGCTTGGTTGCTGAGATAGCATAGTCATGTTAGCACAGACACTGCATAATGTACTCAGACCATTATTTGTAATACATTTTTGAAGATAGTGGTATATTTAGAAATTATTTTTTATAAGCTATATGAACCCGAAGAATCTCAGTTGCCTCAAAAAGGCAATCCCATTTTGGAACAAAACAGGACAGGAAGGAATAAAATTTGTACTTGTGTAAAGAAACAACCACATCTGCTCTAGAAAGAAAAGATAATAAGTAAAACATACTTTAATAAAGCATAATAGATGAAAACCTTTGCATGCTGCAACACTCTATGGAGTACACTGCTACTGTCTAGTGTATTCTGCCTAAATCAATAGAATTTAGAGGACAAGCAGCTTGCTAACAACAAACAGTCAAACACACTCACCTAATCAATATCAGAAGTAATGAATCTACCATGCACCTCATATTTCTAAAATGGTTTTTATGGAAGTTTAGAATTATACACTTTAAATCAAACCACAACCCAGTATTTTCAAAAAAAAAATTAGATAATAGATGGGAAGACTGAAGATGCATTAAAACAAAAATGATGCACTCAAATTGTTCAAACCAAACACAACAGTTTATACTACACAATTACATTAATGGCCCTATCATTATAAAAAATTCCATAAAGATGTTACAAAGAAATTTAATGAAAACTTAAAGACAAATAATCCTATACCACACACATTTGTGTTGGAAGTTAAGAACTATATTAGCATTGTGCTTCATGTTCTAAAGAATATAACAGTCTCTCTTCCTCAATTGTTTTTTAAAATATTTCCTCCATCGATCACAATCAAACCAAGACAAAACACAAATTTGTTTACTTTGTGTGCCCACCAAAAAAAAAAACACTTTACTACATACACACTACTCACTGCTTATTACTGTTAAATTTTAGTTTGCTCCTCTTTATAACAGGTCAAATTAAAATCATCTCACAAATGTTGGCCATGTAGTAATATGAGGGGATAAGCCTGTCACTAAGTGCTTTTACTTACAGATGCAGCTCTGAAAATCACAGAGATTAAGCTGAGTTAAAAGTTGGAGACTTGTAGCCATGTTTTGTTAGTTTCAAATCTCACAATAAATGAGATTTTTTTAAAATTATGTTTGCTACATGAAATGATAAAGTTAGCATACCAGACAGAAGTTATTTTTAATCTGTGGTTGTTTTCATTTGGGGCATATCTGGTGTATTGTTTTGTTTTTTAAAAGACAATTTTTATGTTTACCAATTTCCATATTTAGTAAAATGAAAACATAGCAAGCATAGTTATTTGTAAAGCCTTGAGGTCATCCTGACTTTGCCAGCTGCAAGAGAAACTTAATCCAAGCAAAAACTGAAGTGCTTTTAAATGTAAAATGTGCTTGCTTTCACATGAGCAAGCAGCCCGCAGGCAAAATTGCCTGCCACAGACTCAAAAGATAATGGTGGGATTTCAAGCTCTCTTTTCAGAATATTTGTAACTAAATTTGTTGATCAGAAGTCCACTGAATATCATAATGAACCATACCATAATATGCGATGGGCACAGATGTGAGATCTAACAACAGGATGCCATTTTCCTGCTCACATTTTTTTTTAAATTAAAAAATGTAACCATCTCCTCTCACAGCTGATGTTATGTGGGATACTTTGTATTTCGTGAAAATACAGAAAAAGGAGGAGGGGGGGAATGGCAGAATAATGCTATCACTTTGCCTGAAGAATGTTTTTGGCCTGAAAACGTTAAGACATTTTATAAGAGTTGCCACCACCACTGTGAGCATTGCTGGCTTGGGCTAAGCATTTCTGAAACTGAAAGCTGTTACCATGTAGATTTTAGCCTATGTAAAATTAGACTGAGTGGTACCATCAATGAGGAGAAAGTATAGATAGAAGTCTACAAAACTTCTAACTTAACTGAGAGTATCCAAAAGCACCTAATTTTTCTAGCAAACAGATGGAGGCAGAGGGGTAGCAGAGAGAATACATAGCCATTAGATAATGACAGGCTTTCCTTGTTTTCTGTGCTCAAGACCAGAACATCACATGATATTGCATTTCCAGTCCTGCTTCACTGAAAGACTTCAGTCCATAAAGATGTAAGTACAACTTTTATGCCATTAAAAGCCCTTTTAACCTGTCAGTGTATCACAGACATTTTTAGTGTACACATACATTACGCTTCACAGATCTGGACTATCTGAGGGGCTGGGCAGTCTGAGCTCCAGCAAGAAGATACTCTAAGGTTTTCTTGGGCATTTACTACTCTTATCTGAACTTAAGACTTCTTAACTTGTTAATTTATATTTTAACATCTATATAGTTGGTTGAATAAAACAGGAGCCTTTGATATTTATGGTGCCATATTT
>VZTL01046299.1:352-48836 GCA_013400535.1 Scopus umbretta | reverse complement strand
TTTCCCACCCCTACCTGTCTGCCGAATTTAGCTGAAATTAGTCAATGGAATTTCCATTCAATTACCTCCGAGGGCTGACCGTGATCTGATAATACCACAGTAAGGACCCTCAGGGGAATAAGGCATCAAATATAAAAGCCAATGTTTGTACTTTTTTAAAGTTTTACTTTATATAAGAAAAGAAATAATGTAGAAAGTCTGAATCAAATCACAGAATGACAGAACCATAAAACAGCTGAGGTTGAAAGGGACCTTGAAGGATCATCTCATCCAACCTTTTGTAGTAAAGGGAACCTAGATGAGATTATCTAACACCATTGCCAAAAGCATCTTGAAAAGCTCCAGTGATGGGGAATCTACTGTATCCCTGATGAGGTTGTTCCAATGATTGATTGGTCTCAGTGTAAAATATTTCTTTCTTATATCAAGATAAAACATGTCGCAGTGCAATTTGTACCCACTGCCCCTTGTCTTCTCCATGTGGCTCCTTGTGGAGAGAGAGCCTCTGTCCTCTTTGAGGTGAAGACTTTGGTTTAAGGTTTTTCTAAAAAATGTTTTAAGATATTATTAGTTATTATTAATTTATTGTATAGTTTTTAATTTTTTTGCAACTTGAAGGAGAAGCTCCCCTTGGATCAGATTTCTGACAGACATTTATCCAAATGAGTGAGTGAGCTACAGATGCTATATCCTGATTTTTATCTTTTATTTATGTTCCATGACACAGGACTATGAACAGGTCCTCTCAGTTTTGAACTTGTTCAAGTATCGGGCTTCTGACCAAATAGTCCTTACACAAAGAATTTGATTTGCAAACTGAATAAGAGAAACCAAAACCACAGCTGAATGGAAACAGAAGGAAAAATTTGGGGACTATGAGTAATAAGAAGAAAGAAAAGGGAATTAAAGTCTAATGAAAAACTTAAAATGTTTTTTATTATAATTGATATAACAATATCTTCATGGCAGTTATTTGAAACCCAGTGGGCTTCAACACTCCACTGTGCAAAGAAAACATAGAAAAAAATGACAATCCAGGCTTCCTAGCTACATCTCTCTAAAGAGATTTGATAAATAAAATGTTGATGAAGGCAGGAAGGGATAAATCGTACAGTCCACCAGCAGACTGTAGTATTTTGAAAGGTAAGATGATACTAATTTCTTTTAAAAACATTCTTGTGTGAGGAGAGTATACACAAGTGGACTTCAGATGCAGAGAGGGTGTCAACTGATAAAAAAAGGAGTAAGAAGATGAGAAGATTAGATTAGAAGATTAGAAGATCATTCTCCAATGAGAAGAGTCTAAGGGAGAGTTGAAGAGAAATTAAGGTAAATGCATAGTACAGGAGGCTGGTTAAAAAACAGCTCTCAGCAGAAAATATCCAAGGACACATTCATATATTCTGAGTGCCAATTTTCTATGTCTAGTATGTGAAATACGTCCCATTTTCTGTCACTGGTGGTGAGTGCAGCAACACAGCTCTGACACCAGGCTTCCCTGGTGTGGATTTGCAGTGTAGCCAGGGCAGATATACAAGACGCAAACAAGAAAGTATTCCCAGATGCCTTAGTATGCTTCCCTGGGTTCAGTGCTCAGTCCATTGATACGCTCATCTTTGGCCCATTAGGTCTTCACTGGAGAGGCAACCAGTTGCATACCACCGGATAGTCAACCTGTTGCTTACCAACATGATTGAACTAATTAAGTTGCGCCAAGGGAGGTTTATATTGGATATTACGAAAAATTTCTTTACTAAAAGAGTGGTCAGACATTGGAACACGCTGCCCAGAGAGGCAGTGGAGTCACCATCCCTGAATGTTTTCAAAAAACATAGTAGATGTGGCATTTCGGATCATGGTTTAGTAGTCATGTTGGTGTTGGGTTGATGGTTGGACTAGATGGTCTCAGAGGTCTTTTCCAACCTTAATGATTCTATGATTCTATAATTCTATAATTAAAGATGTCAAGACTGGTGGCAGCCTGGGCTGCAGTGTCCATGACCTGATGGAATTCACAATCTTGAGGGATATGTGCCAGGTGAATAGTAGAGTCAGGGCCCTGAATTTTAAGAGAACAAACTTTCAGTTGTTTAAGGAATTAATGGATGGGCCCCCCCTTGGAATCTGCCCTCAAGAATAAAGGACATGAACGGAACTGTCAGCTCTTTCAGGACATTTTTCTTAGAGCACAAAAGCTCTCAATTCCCACATGTATGAAAACAGAAAAGGAAGGCAGGAGACCAGCATGGCTGAGTAAGGACCTCCTGGTCAAACTAAAGTGTAAGAAGGAAATGCATAGACAGTGGAACCAGGGACATGTCTCCTGGGAAGAATATAGGATGTGTAGGGATGGGATCAGGAAAGCTAAGGCACAGTTGGAGCTGGATTTGGCAAAAGTTGCGAAGAATAATAAGGGCTTCTACAGGTACATTGGGCAGAAAAGGAAGATTAAATAAAATGTACCCTCTCCAATAAATAAGAACTAGTGACAACCAACGTGGAGAAGCCTCTCTCTGAGGTACCTGGTTATTTTGGGTTCCGCTCCTCTGCCCTCCTCTCTCTGTTACAGATTCTTATATTCTTTATTATATGATCCATAGTGTAAAAATCCCAGAAATTTATTTCAGTGTAAAATGGGAAGCATTTTATAACATTTTAGAGCATTTTTTTAGAACATTTTAGACTATTTAGTTACATATGAGAAACATTGTCCACATAATTTTAACACTGAAAATAGAGAAACAAATCATAAAAAGTCTGAATAATCATGACTTTGTGTATTACCAAATACTAATCTTTTTAGTTGTACTGACATATCTGGTATTTAAAAAGAAGTAAAAACATAGATTCAATGAGTTTCCATTGTAGATTAGACTGGTAACTATGAACCGTAACATTAGACTGCAGTGCTTAATGCCATGGTGTGAAGAAATGAAAAACCAATACAGCTTTTGGACTATTGTTTTCCAAGCAAATAAAGTAGAAGTGCTGTTGCTTTGTGTCTTTTTTTTTATTTCAAATGTCTTTTTATAAACTAGATCTCATGGATACCAAAGCAAAGGCTGGTGGTAGAAACCAACCGAATAAGTTTTTATGCTAAGAAAGCACAATAGCACACACACCAGGAAAGAAAACTGTGGGGCATGGAAAATAAAGGCATAAAAATTGCACTGTTAACATGAGGAATAAGTTGTAGATCCTCATTAACAAAGACTTTGGAAATGTTCTTGACTGAAGGTCATTATTTATTGTCAAAGGTTCAATCCAATTTCAGCAAAATCACATGGTGCTAACAAAACCTGAGGTCACAGTTGCCTGACAAGAGAATCATTATTATCTTGGTACTTTAATTAAAGGAAAGAATGATAAGGTTGCTAAATCTTAAGTCAGTAATCTGAATTTTCTTTTGGAATCTGACTCAACTGCTAGAGTTTGAAAAAGTGTAATATGCGAATTAGAAAATGTGAAGCATGAATCATATTTGAGTAACTATATATATATATATAAATTAGTTATATCATAAACATTTTATAGGCAGAGATAAATAAAAAAGCCAGTAGAAATTGAATTAATAAATTAAATGCAGAACATATCTTAATGTATATGTAAAGTAAAGTTCAGAGAAGGCTGGGATGAAGTTAAAGCAGAAATGTCATGCTTCTGTAAGTTTCTGTTTCACAAGTTGCTTTTTTGGATGAATTTTCGTGTCGTGATGAATTTTTTTCCTAAATATGTTGCTTCAGTTTACATAATTTCCAAGTAAAAACTACGGTGCAGAATAGAAGCGCCAGCTGTGGCAATTTTGGATGCATGAGTTTGATTTAAGAAAGCTACCCCAAATTTTAATAAAGGTGTCTCTCCAGCCTTAGAGGAGAAGGAATGAAGTATAAATTACAACAGGGGTCAGTCTCCAGGTTTTTGAATTTTAAATTGAATTTTTGAAACTCAGAGACTAGCTAAGATTTGCAAATATAATTCAAGACAGTTGGTCCTAAATTTACTGTAACTAAATTTACAGAGTGAATTGTAGCCCGTCTGTAGGAACCTACTGACTTTAGGAATACAGTTGCCTTCCACAGTCAGCCTAGAAAAACAGCTGTCTCTAGAGGTGACTCACATTTTATAAAGACTCCTGGGTCCCAATTCAGGAGCCTCAACAGATGTTGAATTCTGCATAAATAAATCTGGATCTTTGAGATATTGTCCCATTTCTGCTGGATAGCTTTGGAAATACAGATTTGCAAGGCACAACAGGGGTTTGCAGTGCATTTGTTAATCAAAAGTACAAAACTGCAAGGTAAGGTAGAACGTCTGAAGATTGATTATCCTCATTTTTTTGCTTCCTAAGGAAGCCTCTGATTAATTGCTATATTTGTTATTCAGCATAATTTGTCCAAATTCAAATGCCAGCTCACTGCAACGGTCTACTTATAGTGAGTAAAAATGCAATATATGAAACATCGTTTCTGAGTAAAGAGATGGTTAAGCTTCTCCAGCTGGATACAGGAGCTGATAGGAAAAAAACACTTCAAAACCAAAAGGCAATTGAGCGCAGTATATTGGGGCATGAGACAGCTTTTTAAAAGAAGATTGAGAACAGTGATTATTTTCCTAAGTGATTTCACTGTTATTTATACTAAAACCAGATTATAGTACTCTCTTAAAAGTATACTTCCTCTGCTGTTGGGGAGTACAGGAGAGAAACCTTTGCTTGTTAACTTTGGGTTATTTCTGAGCAGAGCTGTTTTTTCTTTGATTAGTAAACATTAATCATATAAAAACAGGTTTTCTGTATTCAATAATGATATTCAGAATCCACAGACCAAACTGAAATATGATTAATTATAAGAAAATTAAACTGATTTGACATACTGTATAAAAAGAATGTATCTTTTCACTTTCCTTTTACAAAGATGCATTCTTTTATACAAAAGTGTCCTGTGTAAAAGAGGTACTGTTTTTGTTTTATGGCACTTTGAGACCTATTGTCAAATAGGATTCTGTATTTAGGCCTATATAATCACATGCATAAAGAAATCAGAGTACTGGAAGCTAGACTATTTTAACACTTCCCCTCCAAACCTAACAAAACCCCAAAACAAAACAAGAAAATGGTCTAAAAACAATTGTCATGAATTTAAAGTCTAGTATTCCATTGACATTTTCCGTGATGTCATTACTATTTATTTCATATTCTTCTCTGGCAAAATAGTCAATGCCTCATTTTTTATGGATTTAAATAGTTGTGGCTTTCTGTGAGTAATGAATCTAACCAATGGATATGGGAGTACCTGGACTACAGTCTTGACTCAGCTGAACTCAATGGGAAAAATTCCTTTGATTCAATAGTGCTAGGATTTTACATATGATTTGTAGGCAAAATAATGTTCATATTATTTCATGACACTACCAAATAACTATAAATGCTGCTTTTTTATGCACTGTTTTATGTGAATCTGCCCTGGGATACAAAGAGCAGTGGGGCTAGAATTTCCTTTGCAGCAAGAAGCAAGGGATAAATCATGAAGGAAGTAGATGCAGGGGAGGCGAATGAAGAAGGCTCATGTTGTTGGCAAATGAATGGGAGGACCCAACAGCAAAGGTCAAAAAGTGGCCTGGAAAGTGAGGAAGAGGTCTCAAAGTGGGTGGATTAAATGCTTCTCCTTTCTCAGTTTGTTCATTATAAAAACAATTTGCCACAAACCAATTTCTAAATAAAAATCAGTTCTCAGAAATAACATTGGATCCTTTGTCTTACTAAATACATCTTTGTAAACAGTGGCTTGAACTGGAAAAGAGGGTCATACTCCTACCCTCATACATACCTGGAACAGCACTGAACTATTCATTGCTCAAGTAATTTCCCTGTGACATATAAAATCTTGTCAGTGATTTTGTTTCAGAAGATGAGATTACCATGGTTATGTCAAATCAGAAATATTTCAATAAAATAAAGATTATCAAGAAGTTTTCTGTACATCATTCTGAATGGATTGCTTTTCATGGGTCTCAGGAGGACCTGTTCTGCAAACCCTTACCTCAGCGTAATACCTTTGACACACAGATAGTGGTAGTGGTATGACAGCTTGTGTGAGCAAAGTTTCCAGCATCCCATCACTGAGATTACTATGAGGGAACAAGTAAATCTATAAGGAATATTCGAAAAATCACTCAAGCACTTCTAAAACATATAGTTGAGACACAGGAAGGATTGATTTAAGAGGCTCGAAAATCTGAAAGTTTTTTTTCTGTTAGAAAAAGTTGTGATAGCAATATAAAATTAAACAACTTTCATGCCCCAGAATGTTTATTGCTGAATTATCCTTTTAGGATTTTGCTGAATCCCGCTGTGCCATTTATTTCTCTAAGAAGCAATTGCTTAAAGATTTCACCATTACCTGCTTGCTGCAGGTAAAAAAAGTGTGTTTGCTTTTTACAACCTGATAAATGTATGCATGTGCAAAACATCTACACATGCAGTGTTTTCTTCTGGGGCAGAGATTTGGTGTAGAAAGAAGGAAATAGAGTATACCATTTCACTGCTTTCTTCCTAGCATCAAATATTTACAGATTGGTTCTGTGGACAGCAACAGTCTTTCTCTGGGAAACAGCAGATCAGTGCTTTCCCTGACCCTGTCTGCAGGTCTTGCTCTTTAATTTAAGCCGCACCACTTGCAGCACCTGGGGTATGTGCTTGTGTATGTCAGCTCTCTTTCCTTGCTGCTATATGCTTATTCTGCATTCATAGAATCATAGAATCATAGAATCATAGAATTGTTAAGGTTGGAAAAGACCTCTGAGATCATCTAGTCCAACCATCACCCCACCCCCCAAAAAAGAAAAAAAACCCCAACAAAACAAAACAAAACAAACAAAAAACCCCCAAATAAACCCCACCATGCCTACTAAACCATGTCTTGAAGTGCCACATCTAGATGTTTCTTGAACCCCGCCAGGGATGGTGGCTCCCCCGCCTCCCTGGGCAGCCTGTTCCAATGCCTCACCACTCTTTCAGTAAAGAGATTTTTCCTAATATCTAATCTAAACCTCCCTTGGCGCAACTTGAGGCCACCACCCCTCGTCCTATCGCTGGTTGCTTGGGCAAAGAGGCCAACATGCTTCCAATTGAAGCCTGTCCTTAACACAGCAGAGGGGGAAGGCTGGCTGCCTTCCTGCAGAGTACCGGTGTTTGAGGTGGAGCATGCTCCCCAGTGCACTGAATCGCAGAGGATCACTCAGGCAGGCTGGTGCCCCTTAACCATCTTAGTGGCCCTTTTCAGGACTCGCTTCAGTATGTCCTTGTCTCTCCTGCACACTGCACTGCAGTTCCAGCGCGTGGGAGCACTGCGTAGGGCTGACCCACATGTGGGCCACCAGAGACCCACCAGGAGCTGCCTTACTCACAGTTCCCTGGGGAGAGGTGTTAGCCCCATCTCTTCTCCTGGCTTATTTCCCCAGAGCAGCAGCTGGGGCAAGGATCCCCCACACTATGCCTCTGATGAGTATAGGCAATCGATCTGACTGTCTCGCAGTGCCTGCAGTTATCTCTCATGAAATTTTTTTTGAGCACAAATGGCAGCTCTTTTACATTGTTCCAAACAGCAAAGGAGTTGAACTTTCAAAGCTGCCAAATTCTAAGCAGGATCCAAACTACTTATCTTCAGACACTGCTCACTAAGGACTTTTTTTTTGTTTGTTTGACTTGGATCACTGGCACATAATCTTCATTTCGCGTTAAAGGCAGTAAACTCTTCTTCAGTGCATTGAAGGCTCATCCTGACCTAAGTAACTCAAATCATGACGATTAATGGATTACACGCATTTAGATTGAGTTTTATTAGGCATTTCTTAACACTGTACATCTTTTGCTACTCTGAGATTCATTCACACTCTCAGAAGATATGGTAATTTGCCCTTCTGCTCAGGCATCCTTGTTGCAGATGTTGTGAGACTGACAAGTGCTTCTCAGTATATTCCCTCAAGACCCTGTAAGTTTAAACTGAATCTCAAAGATAATTTTCAGTCTCCTACTTCATATACGCTAAGTTCAAGTTCACTGTACATAATTATATTCAGTGCCCTGTCACAAAAGGGAATCAATCCAGCTATACTTGGTAATTCCACCAGTTTATGCTCAGCACCCAAAATATGTTCTGTGGAATTTTAGAAACGTAACGTCTAGAAACGGCAGTGGGAGACACTGGAAACAGCCAGTGACCCAAAATCTCCTGGAGAACTGACGTGCAGAAAGCACTTGCACCCTTTTATCTCAGAGAAATACTTTCAGATTTCTTTGATGATTTGGGATTCTGCCAATGTACAATTTATGAGATCTAGTCAACTGTGGAAAATTATTGTGAAAAGTCTGTGGTTTTTTATTTCAATCCATGGATGGAGAATTTTGTAATTTTCTGAAAAGCTCTGTACCACTCACCAGACTAGGCACAATAGTCATTAACCTTAATGACCACTCTGTCTGCACAGGAGGTGTGCTCAGGAGGCCAGTTAGAGGTAGAAAAGCATTTTTTTCCCTCCTCCTTCTCTGTAAAAGGGAGCAAAAGGTAAAAATGCAAACTTTCCATTTGGGGCAGCAAGATAGATTGACAAAGCAAGAAACTAAAAACAATTCACAAAGGGAATAAAAAGTGGCAAAGGAGGCTTCTGGCAAAAGAGGAGCACGTGTGGCTCATTGTCTACTAGCCATGGCCATGTAAAGCTTCTGGGGAGGCTCTGGGAGAGAGGCTCTGAGACAGCACAGGTGACACAGACTTGAGCCAAGTCAGCAAAACACAAACAAGGTTTCTTATTTCGTTCAGGCTTTTTCATCACTCACCCTGTCATGGGAAGAACAGCTCTGAATGTCCACTGATCTATGTGTGGGCAGCTATATAAAGCAAGCCTGAAAGACTGCAAAGTGATGCACATTGGATTTCAACCTGTTTCGCCCACGTGCCAAGTGTCAGCCCAAGAACGAAGGCAGAAAATTGGTCATGTATTCTCCTGAATGCGGTAATAAGTGCAGTTCCTATGCCTTTTCAGTTCAGCCTCCAATTCAAATAAGTCATCTTCAACCTTGAGTGAAAAGTAGAATATCCCACCCAATTAAAAAATCACTGCCCCAGATAATATGTACTCTGCAAGGGCAGAAACAAAAGGCAGCACCAGACTTTGACAGTGCAAACGTATTTGAAGAACTCCTTAGCTAGTGCTGCTTACTGCTTCACATTGTTTCCTGCTGTTTTCATACAGATTTTATTACAGTGGACATAATTTCATATGGCAGACACTAGAGTAATTTCCGATGATTATCTTTCCTTACTATTTCAGCCTTTTTACTTTATAAGGGAGCATTATGCATTTATACTTGATACCACTTTAATTAATATTTTTTCTATTTATTCTCCAGCTCTGGTGAAATTATTCACATTAAAAGAGGTGTTAATTAAGAGCCCATGTGAAACTGAAGAAAATGTGAAGCTTTACCTTAAATTTGTTTTTTCAAACCTAGAATCAACAATGTTTTTGTAAATATTAAGCCCTCAGGATTAAGGTAGGGAATATGTGGATAAAGAAAAAAGTAGAACAAACTAAGAGAGTGTGATTTAATGTGATATGACAGGAAAAAACAAAACAAAAAAACCAAACCAAAACCACCAGCACAAATAGGGTTTCCAAACCAAATGTTAGTTCCAGACTACCATCAAAGCCAAACCGTGGAGGCAAATAGTTTTCATACTGCCATTACTTCACATCTAGCAAAACTTGCAATACAAAAGAACAGTCTTGCACTTAGGCCTAAATCCAAAAAAATGATACTGAGATGCCCATATCCAATTGAAATTAATGGTCTGTTTAAATCAAAGGAAGGAGGAATCTTCAATCTGATGCGATGTTGGGGCTTGAAGCACTATCCATAAGGAGAGGAATCTCTCTCAATCCATTCAGACATCTAGCTAATGGCATGCTGGCTGATGAGTAACATACTTCCATGTGTCTTCCTATATACTCTGTATAGGTAGTGGTAGTCTGGGAGCCAGACACCTGAAAATCAGATATAATGATACTCGCTGCATTTAAGTTATTTGTGCAACTTAAATTCCATATGCTCAAGTGAAAAGCATTGAGAATCCTAATTTATTGGTGCCTGTGTGCCTTGGTGGGACTTACTATTAGGTTCCCAAAACATTGTGAATATGGTATTCTATTACAAAACTTCTGTGAATGGGAAGAACCATTACCAAAGAACTGCAGGGATATGGCAATTCTGATGACAAAAATTAATAAAAGATGAATTGGAAAGGAAATTATCTTGAATGTGCTACTTTCCTAACTGAAAACCAAGTTTGTATCAACCCTTCTAGACACAGACATAAGGAGCTCTGGAAAAAGAAAAAAAAAAAAAGGAAAAAGAGATGAAGCATAATAGAATGTTAAAATTGGAGCATTGCTTCCATACCCATGAGATTGCTGGGTTTTTTAAAGTATTTCAGTTATCGCGACAATAAAAGAAAGAACAGCTACATTGGTATCATATTATTTCCATGTTATCTTCAGTCACTTCTGATCTGACAAATTTCTAAATATATTGCATTTAATAAGCTTGTTTTGTTTTTTTCCAACCCCCTTGATGAAGCATAAATCAAACCACAGTGGTTTCACTGGAGGCTTGCTATGTGCACCATCTTACAGAGTGTGTTGCTAAGACAGAGCATGTGGTGAGGCTCCACCATGGCAACAAGTACCAGCCCACAATAGGTTAAAATCCTCAACTCCTCAATGTTAAAGATCACTGTGTCCTAAATAGGGATTCTATAATCTGAACAAACAGAAATCCCCTGCTCTTTCTGGTAGTGGTGTAATATCAGCAATTAGCTGCTGAGCCCTAGACTGCATCCCAGAAGATGCGAAAAACAGCTGCTTTGGCTTATTAATGGCCACTGGCTTTATATCATTATGTTTTTAATTTGGGTAGCGTATTGTTCTTAATTCCCCTCCAAGAGACAGAGTAATCTATGAAGATCATCAAGAAAGTTTAGTCATCTTCGTGAGTGCTCCTGAGGCGTTTTTTTTTTAACCTCATCAAACCCTACCAGGAGTTTTCTGCAAGAAGTCTTCCCAAAGCCGCAGGCTGCACTCACAGAAAGCTGGTTTTATTAAGATTCAGTCAGTCAGCATTGTACATGTCACACTGTAAGGAGTACTGGGTATATCTCCCAAAACAGATGATTCCCTAAAGAATGATAACAGTGTTTGCATGGAGGCATTATGTCAAAAGACTCTATTATAAATGGGGTAAAACTGATGTCATGTAACAATCAATACACACAGTTAAAGAGATCTGCACAGGCTTATAGTTGTTACAAATTCAATTATTTCAGCAAATGTAAATACAAGAGATATAAATATGCTAAACAGTTCAAAATTTTTTGATGAAAGCTGAAACTAATTTGTGTGCTATAATACGCAGTCTTATTGAATGCAATCTTATGAACTGTAGCAATCTTGACCAGAGTTTAAAGGTATCCAGTCACTGAAATGTTCATTAAGCATTATCTCAAGAGGCAGTTCTGTTTGCTAGAATGATCTTTTTTAATTAGTGAATTACAGAACCGCATAAAAAACCTTCAGCTATCGGCACCTTCTGCTTGCACAACATCTTTCTACTGCCTAAGAACAAAATTGCTTTGTAATTGTATCCTTGCAAATAAGCAAAAGATGTACTCCAGGAAAGTTTTAACAGTTCCTGAGATGGGTCAAAAACAAAGATGAAAAATCAAACACCTTTATAGGTTAGTATGACCAAATTTTCTTTTGCATCTGTCAGAATCTTCCAATGGTAACGATTTTGTTAAGAAAAATGACATGATTGTTGTTATCATATGATCTGTGTGAAATCAAGGTGGCCTTCACCAAACAAAAATATAACCCACATACAGCTATGGTTAAGAATAATGCAAAAAACCCCAACCCATGGAAGATGGAGAAACAGCCACTCTGGCCAGAAGTTGTGCAATTCCACCTGATCAAACACTGAACATAGATTTGTCCCAATACTCTCAGAACAAGAGTAACATATTCCAGCTAGGTTTTTATCATGTCTTGTTTGTGGTTAACTCTTCTTTTGACTTGATTAATCATAGCTCAGTGTCAGAATGGTTGTCTCTTGTACTTATTGTCAGATGAAGTAGACAAGCTGGGGATGTTTTACTGATAATTACCCATTCCTCCAATTATTTCTGCCCCTTTAGAAAATGGTACAAAACTGACAAAAAATAGTAGCTTCTAGAAGGATATTACTCCTCTCTGTCGGTCATGAAAGAGACTGATCTAAACCTGTGTATATTTGCAACCTCTGGCTGTAACAAGATTGTAGGTAAGTACAATGTGTAAAAACCGTGAAAGGGTGCATGAGGTTTACAGGATGAGGTTAGGAGTACCAGTTAAATATGTGTAAATAGTCATTCTGTCAGTCAGTGAGTGTGCAATAAACAAGGGAGCACAAAATTTCCAATATAGCCTTTAGTATAAACAAGCCGGCAGTTCTGAAATACTGTTAGCCTGCAGATAAGTAATAGGTGTTTAGCTCAATAGGTTATCTGAATGCAAAAATCCAGCCTGTAATCTTGCCTGCATACTGCCTGTACAAGGCTTGAGCAGGGTTGTGAATACATCAATACAGAGATGGCTGTTGCTGCAGAAAAACAAATACATGAACCAACCAACCAATACCACAACTCAGATAACAGCCATTTTTTCCATCATTATCAATATACACATGCCTTAACTGAGAAGAGAGTGAAGGAAAATTGGTCGCACCAAATTGTTTTCTGCATTACTTCAGCATAAATGCACAGTGATTCCAGGAAAAAAAAAAAAAGAAAAAAAAACAAACCACACCACACCACAAAATGGTAGAGCTGGGGAAGTCAAATGAGAAGCTGAGAAAAAAGTACATGATCCATAAAACATCCTGAGAAAAAGTTGAGGGAAGAGGGAAGCACAGCTCTAGCAGTGTAAAGGAGGAAGCTGAAGAAGCTGGGGACCACAGACACTTTCATTGTCTCAGTTTTTGCTTGCTGGAGCCGAGTGACAACTTGCAGTGAGAAGTAAGCCTGAGTATGTCCCACAAGGACATCAGTGTAGAGGTAACACCACCTGAGCAATTGGCACTTTTCTTTGAAACTTTGAACGTTCCTCTGCCAAAGACACTTTTCAAAGGAATTGTGTTTTGTTTCTCCTCTTAGAAATTCAGTGACTCCTCGCAGAAGCAGTCAGCACTAAGATTAGGAGGAAAGGGCCTCAGTTCACTTCAGCTGGTCAATATCTAGATCAGAAACACATGCACACAGGCAGCTTTTCCTTCTGATCATCATCTTTGCTTTCATAATTTAATGAGTACTGACTATATGAAATATTGAGGATGAACTGTAAATGATATTCTAATAAAAACCATGTCACAGGTCATAAGCTTCATGGACATGGGAAAAAAATAATGAATTGCTTGACTACTAATATTTGGTTTGAAATAAATGAGGGTATTTTTGAGGTCAGTTAAAATGTTGCTGCATCTTCACCTTACACATTCTTGAATTAGTAGATACATGGCCTTATCACAAGTATTTTAAGAGTAGCTTTTTTGGTAGTCTCAGATACTGTACTGTTATGCAGGGTTATGTAAAGGAAACTAGTCTTCCAAGCAAGACATATTTTCCAGCTGTTTTTGGTCTTCTTATCTGTCACCAGCTGCTGAATACATTTTATTGCAAAACACAGCTTTACACTGCAAGTTCTTATCCACTAGTGCCCATTCCCTTAATTTTCAGGTGTTCAGAAATGACAAAGAAGAAGAATGGAAAAATCTGTACCTTTTCTGAATTAAGGATTAAATGTGAAGATATTTTTGATAAATATGGTCTTAACAAAATTATTGTATGTTTACTGTCATAACAGAATTTGTAATATTTTCCTCATTTGTCCCAAGCATATTCATGGGATTGCAAAGGGTTCTTTTAAAGCTGCTTGAATATTGGGAAGACTGTAATGACTTCAACAAATGATAAAACAGAGGAAGGGCTTGTACTAGTGAACTAGATTTCAAAAAACATTCTCTTCCTCTCCTCCTGTATGGCAGCTGTCACGGTATTTCTGGCATAACTATGTACAGCTCTTAATTTTCTAAGAAGTTAATAAGTCTTTTGTTAAGAACAACACATCTAGCAATGACAATCTGAACCATCTGATCACCTATGATGCTTAACTGATAGTTCAATTTCTTGTCTATGATCTGGAATACTCCAACAAGCTGTCCCCAGACACTGTTAGAGCACTGCTCAAAGGACATTTCATTCTGCTATACCTTCTGAAAGTCAATACCCTTTGAGACAAAACTGGATCAGAGTTGTGTTTCCTCCATACAGCACTCCTCCAGCGAGCTTTATGTCCACAAATATCCCCACATGCCAGTTGATATGCTACTGGTCATGCAAACCAATAATTTTTCATGCTATAGAAATATATATAGTCATATCAGACACTTTGAATTGAGACACACATAATTTGTATCCTAAGGTCAGAGGAGCATCAAATGGAGTCCCGAACCTAATAGTATGTCCTGCAGACAAGGCCTGTCTTCTATGAATACAGCTATTTTTGAGCAGGGGAAACGCAAGCCAATCCATGCCACTTGGCCTTTCATTTGGCAGTGATGCTAGCGCCTGAGAAAACTCTGCCACTATTTTAATAGTTAGAGGTTGCTTAATGAGCAGCAACACAGCCCCAGTCAAAACTATAGGAAAAGCTGATCAACTTGACCTCTCCTTTTTTCATCTTTAAAGGTACTTTCTTAGAAGAACTTTGCAAGTACTTTTCTTTAAAGCAGCAGACCTATCACCTACAGCCAGGAGAGGTCTAGTATCAGTGGTTTACTCATGCAGCTTTCTTCTGGGGGTTTCTTGATGTGAAGGTCAGACACTGTTTTACTCAATTCAGAGGGGAAAAAAAAGGAAGGGGCATGCTGTTATTCTTGCTTTTTCCATAATGCTCATGATAGGATCTTTTCAGTGAAACAAACAATTTGATCAAGACAACTGTTACCTGATGAATCAAGGAGCATGATAGCTAGTAAAGGATGTTTAAAAGCAGATACCTGCACAGAAACACAGTCACATTTCCTGTTTTTTCTTTTCAGACCCTTTTCTGCAAATGCCCTTATTGTATCTTTCTAGCACAGATTTAGTTGCCATTTCATCAAATAACCTACATTTTACTAGATACATTATACATGACTGGAAAAAAATAGACTCCTGGGATAAAAGTGGAATTTTCTTGCAATAGAATGTCCTTCTAAGAGAATTAAGAAGATTTAAACTGCAGGCACAGAAGCAATAGCCTTGGTCCCTAGCAATTTAGCAGTACATCCCATCCAATAAATTCTATTTAAACTCAACACAAACTTAATAAAAAAGGTAAATAGTAGTTTAATACAGATATTTTAATGGAGCTCTACAGTGATTAAACTTTAAAGGAGTGGTTATTTTTGGTTTTATAGTCACAGGAATTGCATTTTTTATTTTATTACAGTAAGTCAAAAAATTAGGAAACAAAGACATTACTTCCAACAGCTAGTGTCCTATATCTGGAAAGAATCACCATCCCATTAAAGTAATTACCGTTCTCATTTGGGATCCTGTTAAGCTCTTAAATAGTCTGTCATTAAGATATATACAGCACATCTCTTTAATAAGATCTCTTGATTTGATGAAACCCTTATTAATACCATTGAAGGTCCCAGAACACCTCCATTTTTTGTGAGTGTTCTGTTCAAGATTACTCTGGTGTCATTGATGCTGCTTTTGGTATAATTAGGCTTGAATGTGGAATCCTCTTCTTGAATTTTCAAGACAGTTTAGCAATAGTGTGTATGTACCAATGTCATGCATCTCCTTTTACAGAAGCAGCTGCTGGCATTAAAATAATTTTAAAAAAATATTTTATTTTTAAGAACAAAGTAGTACAGATTTTGATTCATTGACAATTATCCAACAAGGTGAAATTGTGTCCAGTGTTTTTAGAGTAAAAGCATGCCACACTTTAAAAATCTCTGCTCTGAAATAACTCATTTCCAGTAGGCACATCTTTTTGCTCCTCCTGTTCTTCTGTTATATAGTGGTTGAACTGCACTGATGTTTTGTAATGAGAAGAATGAAGTGCACTAATACTCATTCCTCAGGCTGGAGTTTGGAATAAGAACAGGACGATACCTCCCTTGTTGTCCAGCAGGAGAAAGAGAATAGCACTGTATCCCAGATACAGACCTATTTATGCCAAGTTAAAAATAATCACTTGATTCAGAGGAGGAAGGAAAGATCAGAAGCTTGAATGGATACACATATGCCACTTACAGACATTGAAAAGAGAAGGACCCGTCTGACCCACTGCCACAGATGTGATGCACGGAGGTGGCAAGCTGTCTGAAAGCTGTCAGACAGACCTGACAGATTCCATGAATGTTGGTCTTTCCTGTAAACCAGGCTGCTGATGCAGGTACTGGATGTATCTCTTGACAGCTAAGCAGGCACCAAAATTTGCCTGGACCACATGAACTCATTGCCTTAGAATTGCTATCATTTCCATTTACACGTCCACCACTCAGCAAGACTATCAATAGCATGCAGACTAAAGAGACTATTAAGGATAGCATGCAGAGCACTTTTGAAAACCTGGCCACTTATTTGTATATTTTAGCAAGACCAGCACTGTTCTAAATATCTCTTTATGTTCACCTTGTCATGTTATATAAACCTTTAAATGCCATTGAAAACAGGAGGAAAATGTGAGAATTTATAATACCTCTAAGTTATTTGATGACAAAATCTCTCTGGGAAAATACCAGGAAAAAGTGTTCATTTTAGGATAGTTTGCATGGTCTGAGAAGTTTTTATAGTGACTGTGATTTAAAAATGAATTAAAAGTTACAAAGTACTCAAAGCAATTTTAGACACCATTAGTGCAGACAGTATTTATGGAGTTCTGCATGGAAAGGTCTTATTTTCTTATCACCTGTCATTCAGAGATACTTTTGCGTGCACTGAAAATTTTTCTTATCCTTTCCTTCCATTTTAATTTAAACTACAAAAAAGTTTGCCACCAAGAAGGAAAATGTGGACATGCGTCCAATATTTTATCAATATACTTAAGATGAGACGCTTGTCCTGTTCTCTTTGAGGTGTACTCGGCATTTGTTCTGTTCATTCTGCATGACTTCTGAAGGGTTAAGACTCACACAAAGATGGGTAGATATTTCAGAATGTGAAGGAGAAAGACAATCTGCCAATCTTACACAAGTAAAACCTGGAAGAACTGTGTAACTAGGTCACAGTCCACACTGCTGTCCATCACTTCTGTAGCCAAGCAAACATATTTCATGGGCTGAGTGGCAATATCTCCATACCCATCAAGAGATCTTCTAGGTCCCATTGCAAATGGATTGATGGAGGTTTGCTTGAATTGCAAAGCAGGACCAGTGGTAATCGCCACAGTACTGTTGAAACCATTATGAAGGATGGTTTTAGACTATTTCACTAACCCTGAAGCAAGAACATTATGCTAGATATTCTGATTTCTAAAAGAATTCCCAGAGGATGAGTGCCTTAGATTTTTTTCCTCAGCTCTCTACGTCCCTCTCAAATGAAGAAAAATCCATTCAAATGCTTTATCTGGCAAACATTAGGGTAGCTTACTGTATATGAACTGGTTCAACTTTACTCACTGTTATTTGTTCTCTTGAATTCTTTACTATTCCTAAGAATATTGCCACAATTTAGAAGAAAAAATTAAAGAGAGGCAAATGATCACAACTAGTAATAGAAACAATCTTTGTGATGGAACTTTGTCTCCAGTAATTCATCTTCAAAGTCTAATACTGAATTGGAATGGGATTACTCAGTTGTTTAAAAAAAGTTCATGTGCTTTCATGTTGCTGGGCTCAGCCTGAGCATTCACTCTTTTCCTACTGTACTTCTGGGTTCTCTTTTCACTTCCATCAGTCATACCAAAACAGCATCAAAGACATTAAAAAGCTGCATTTTTAAATGAGAGCTCCAGTATACCTTTTTCCCCCTAATTAATGCAAACTATATGAAAGTGTAAACAGTGCATGTGATAGAAAAAAGCCACCTCCAGACATTTTGCTGTCTCATTTCTTTAAAACATTGTATGATTTTCCAAAGTTGTTAAAGATATATCTTTTACCCCTGTGATTAATGCGTGGACATGAAATGGTATACAATCAGTGCATAGATATGTAATTTATATTGCGGTGTACAGATTTCTTCTCCTTTGCTGAGGCTGTAAATTGGACTGCAGGTACGCTGTGCTGACTGGTAAAGCAAATTAGTAAATTAGGCTGGTACCAATTCATCTTAGAACAGGACAGCTTTTAAAAGGAAAAAAAAAATAAAGAAATGCAGGAGTGAAAGTACCCAAGGACCATCAGGCAATAGTAATAAATATATTTATTTCTCATTTATTTAAAAAGCTAAATTGTACTGGGTCTGGCTCGATGGAGCTAACTTTCTTGGGAGCAGCCTGTATGATGTTGTGTTTTGGATTTGAGACTAGAACAGTGTTGACACCACCAGTGTGTTGGCCATTGCTGAACAGTGCCTGCACAACGTTGAGGCTTTCTCCATTGCTCAGTCTGCCCCTTAGTGAGCAGGCTGGGACTGGGCACGAAGTTGGGAGGGGACACAGCAAGGACAGCTGATCTGAAAGGACCAAAGGGATATCCCATGCCGTATGACATTGTGCTCAGCAATAAAACTCGGGGGTTTTGTCTTCCAAGGTAGCTGCTGCTTGGGGACTTGCTGGCACCAGTCTGCCTGCAGGAGGTGGCAAGTGATTGCCATTAAAACAATTGTGGGTTTTTTTCCTCTTTCCTTGACTGTCTTTAGCTTGACCCAAAATTTTTCTTGTTTTTTCTCTTCCTATTTGATCCCCTGTCCGGCTGTGGGGGAAGTGAACGAGCTGCTGTGTGGGTGCTTAAACACTGGCCGGGGTCAACCCACAACATGAATTAATATTAAACTAGGGATACAATAAATGAAAATCACCGTTCTAATGGAATGACAAAATTTCATGAGGGATAGCTCTTTTTTCAAACACATTTGACCTATAAATTTTAGGACTCTAAAAGCAGAATAAATACAGTTAAAACTCCTGCATCTTGAGAACAGTAAAGGAAATTAAAAGTTCAGGTTCAGTTTGACAAACCATTCACAATTTGCAATGCTGGATCTGTGAAACCACTTCTTTTTAATTAAAATGGTCATTTCAGCCTTAAATAAAAGCTCTACTGGGAAGACTTCATGGAGTGCTGACAGTATCCCTTTGAAAAGGATTAATTTACAGGCAAAAGGATAAATATATATTAGAACTAAGGAAAGGGAGTCGGGGTTGGAATGAGAAGCATTGCCAAAGCTATACTGTGTTGCAATTATAGTAACCTAACAGCTCTATTCCCTTCAGTCCAACTCTCTGTGCTAGAGTTAGTTTATTCCTACTGGAAAAATAAGTATTACAGTTTCTAGTGTTATAAGGTAGTGTCATGTTACTAGGAACTTTATGTAATGTTTATTACGGCACTTTATTTCATTTTGGACTGTACTTTTAAACGAACTTCTCCAAGTTGGTTGGAGGCCCCTAGCAATTATTAACTGACAGTCATGAAGCACCAGATGTTAACAGAGGTTTGATTTTGGTTTCAACAGTTTGTCAATATACTCTTTTGATGTTTCCGGTACTCCGGAGTGCTTTTTCCAGCACTCCTGCATTTTCCAGCAATTCAAAACCATTTATGACTACTGGCACTTCAAAATATTGTGCACAGTCATGGCTACAACTGGTTTTGAGGAAAGTGTTGATTGGCATACTGGCCGCTTTTCTAAGTTAAGAAACACTGTTTAGTTTTAGAAAACCTAAAAGCATTAGGCCTCCCTCCACCAAAAGTAAAACTCTGTTTTCCAGTTTGAAGTTGATTAATGCACATTAACAAACATACATTTTAATCTGTGAAGCCATTATACAGATGTTTTCAACTGAAGGAAGTATTCTTTGGATCTACTTCAATTAAGATACAGTCTATCCCAATGATTGTCTTTAAGCAATTAAATATTAGAAACCTATTCCAAGTTTGTCACCTAAAGCCCATAAGTGCTTTACAGCCAGAGAAAGGATAGGAGGAATTTTCCACCAAAAAAGCTTTTCTTTCTTCAGTTTTTCCATACCAAGACAGTCCAAGAATGTAGCTGGGACAATGCTCTTAATTTCTGTGACTATGAAAGGAAATATGAGCTATGTTTGCCAGTGATTGTAGAAGAGTGGTCCACAACTCAGCAGTCCCTTCCAGAAATGTATTCAAAATTAATTTTATTTGTTTTACAGATATGAAAGGGGTAAGTAGAGACAGTTGTAGAATACCTGCAAGCAAAGTGAAATTTAAAGGGAAAAAAAAAAAAAGAGAGAGAGAAAAAGAGAGAGAAAGTGACCATTCTGGAAAGGATAGTAAATAGAGAACCAGTAGTGATACAAAGGATGAATGCAACACCAGCAGTACTGGAAAGTGGGGTTTACAATTTTACAAAGGAATGACAACAAATGAGCCAGAGAGGCTCCGTTCCAAGAAAAGAGCAGCCTGATTTAACAAACCATTTGTTTAGTTTTAAACATAAGGGCCAGCTTTGTGACCTTGCTAGCAGAATACTTACATTTACTGCTCAGGTCTGTGCTGGGCCTAGGAAAGTGGTAGCATGTGAAGGATCCAGCCCCTCTCAAGCTGCATCAGAGCAATGTGGCCTCAAGTAACAAAATCCTTTTGCGTCTCTCTTTCTAAGCTCTTCCACCCACATTTGTGTCTATCACTTCTCGGTGCTTCCCCTTTATGACTAGCACTCCTTCCCACTTTACTGTATGTCATTTATTGGTAGCATCAGAGCACACAGCCTGGTGTGAGATTTGCTCATACCATTATTTGATTTTACTTTTCCTTACTTATTCTGGAGGTAGTATTAAACATCTGCAGGATATAAGATGTATTTGTAGCTTTCACACCAACAGCTGAAAAGGATAAATGAAAGTATACTATCAACTCAAGTTGTGATGTACCAACCTGCACTACCATGCCTGAATAAAAAGGTTCTCCTCCCTGTAGAATATTCACATTTATGTGTGTTGATTCTAAAATCTCTCTGCAGCTCTCCAAAGGCATGGTTCTGTGTGTTTATTTTCTGCTTATGTAGACCTATGTTATAAAGTATTAAAGCTGCAAAGGCAAGAACTTGAAAATCAGGAAATTTCATAACTTAGGTTACACATAAAAATTTAAATCTACTATTGCCCCCTGCACACATGTGGTATGACCACTTTTAATGTCATGCCCACTTATTATTTTTCCCAAAGGAGGCCTGTTTCATCTAATGTGCACAATGGATAATGCTCAAGATATTATCTCAGGAAGTGGTTTAATATTTTTGTGAAATTATAATTCAGTCTTTTACAAGCTTTTCAGTACATCACTCAAGAACCTGGAAGCCTGTGACTGATCATTTAATCTCCAATATTATATTATGTATTTCACCACTGGAGAAACAGAGACAAAGTCTTTCAAGGGCAACATATGGGCTCAGCAGTAAATGAAGGGTTATAATTTAGGATCACCTGACTGCCAGGCGTGTGTTCGGACATGATATAATTCTTTCAGATGTGATGAACATAAGGATGTTCAAACCAGGTGAGACTATGCCAGCATCCTGTCTCTGACCTTAGGGAGCCAACAGGAAAGGCTAAGGATAGGACACACCTGTAGTGATATAAATATTATTGTATTTGTAAGTATTGTAATATTTTCTCAATAGTCTTTCAGCCTCAAGTGATGTCTGACTCTGGACCTTCCTGATCTATAAGTGGTGGGTTTTTTTACTTAACAGCCATCATTTTTTTTCTATGAATTGATCCTGGTGTTTTTTGATAACATGCAATATCTTAGGCTCTAGTAAGGTGAGCTGAATTTGTGCATGCTCTTTATTTCTGTTGTAAAACTCTGGAAATATCAAAATAAATACCTGGGAGCTGAGGGCATAATGTGGTAACCTGTAAAAATGCTGGTTTACATGATTTCAGGGCAGGATGATGGGGAATTGTCACCTGCAGATAAATGAAAATTTTCAGTGAGTTTCCAGAGCTGACTGGAAAGAAAGACCTTGGTGAACCTGAGATAAAAATCTGTATTAACCGCAAAACCACGTGTGCTGATTCTTTTTAAAGTGATAAACTTGATCCAATGTTCTGACACCTTGCACAGGGAACATCCAGCTAAAGTTACCGGGATAGAAACAAACCCCTAAAAAGGGACCAACTGAGAACCTGTACTGAAGACTGCTTTCTTTCATTTGGTGCCTTTTTATCTGGGACCATGAGATCAGTTTGGGTCTGGATGTTAGATATCAACACTCATTCAGCATCAAGTCATGGTTTTGGTTGGGGATTATTAGCTGGGACATAACTTTACTGAATGCAAATTACTGCCATCACATGAATGCCTAGAATCATGGAATAATTTAGGTTGGAAAAGACTCTTAAGATCATCTACTCCAACTGTAAACCTAATACTTCCAAGTCCACCACTATATCATGTCCCTAAGCGCCTCATTTACACGTCTTTTAAATACCTCCAGGGATGATGACTCAACCACCTCCATGGGCAGCCTGTTCCAGTGCTTGATAACACAACCCATATGATAATACTTTTCAGTATTCAGCTGGATAAACCCTCTCAGGGCAGTTCTGATGCATAAAAATCTGTGAGTTAGTGCAACTACTGCAACACTAATGCATTTAGCACACCTGCTCAAAGAGTTTTTTTCCTCTAAATTATTTACTGAGTTTTGTATTGAACCTTTGCCAACTGATAAAGCAAATGAAGCAGGGCTGCTACAAACTGTCGCTGGTCATATTGGCTCCCAGAATCTCCTCCTTTTCTGGAGCACCACTCATCCTCTGAACAGCAAGAGATGCTCCTTTGGAAAAAATATGTGATGAAAAAAGGCAGGAAAATTCAGATGGCATGAATAACTTACATTCTGACAACTGTCGTCTGATACTTTTCATTTTGCTACTTGCAAAATCTCTTTTATGTTTTTTATATTTAGTTGCTTCTTTTTCAAATAAGAAAAACAAAGGTGAATGCAAACTCTCTTATGTTTGACCACAATGGCATTCCATTGTGTACCAGTTAAAAAGCATTTGGACTGTAAACCATGGACCCGTCACTATCGTATTTTCAGTATTGCAGACAATGAACTCCTCATCCTGTTTACCGGTTTCCTTTTGCGGGAGATGGAAACGTGCAACAAAAATGTTTTTATTTTCATGCAATTCGTATTTTGTACTGCTGAAAAAAATAAGCAATGTAATAAGGGATGATGTGCCAAGCACTTTTAATGCTTCCTGCCATGGGTTTTCAAACAAATGTGTTAATACATGCTAAGCTGGTTCAGTGCTTTGAAAACTATTATATGTTTTTTACAGCCCACTTGCCATCCCTGCTAGTGTTACAAATGTCCTCCATTGCACACATCCTTTTATTTTATTGCACCTGTAGGCAAATTTAAAGCAAATAGGAAGATAATAATTAAGTTTGATTAAGGTAGCTCAGTGGTATATTTGTGTCATCCAGTTCAGTGTCTATAATTTTTTTTTTTCAGTTTCATTGAAGTATGTACAAGGGATAAATAGATCTCAGAAGGTGCTGTGTGCTCTACTCTGGAGATCTACTTTGTTCAATTTAACAGGAACGATTGCAGTATTATAGAAAAACGGGAGAGACATGGACACCTCTGGTGGGTGATTGCCCAAGATGTGAATTATGCCTCAGAGATGCCCATCTGTCTCCACTGATTGTACAGAACATTTAGGAAGACTACCAACTCAAATAGACTCATCAGCTTAGTACCTATATTGGATGTAGGTGTCAAGGTGGTGTTGGTGGTGGGGGTGGCAGGGGTGGCCTCTGTGGAAAGTGGCCAGGGGCTGCCCCATGGCAGACACAACCGTCTCCAACTGACCCACAGGGCACAGCTGAACCCCTCAGCCATGATATTGGCACCTTGAGGAACGTGTGTTTAAGAAAGGGTAAAAATGCTGGACAGGCAGAGGAGGAGGGAAAAACAGAGTGAGAAACAGCCCTGCAGATGCCAAGGGCAGAAAAGCAGAATGGTCCAGGAGCTCCAGGTGCTGGACCAGAGACACCCTGCAGCCTGTGGGGGACCCAAGCTGGAGCAGACTTTTGCCTGAAGGACTGAAGCCCATGGAGAGCCCACACTGGTGCAGTGGAAACACATGAGAGGGAAGTAGGGGCAGGGATAAATGATTTTGCACTGACCATTCTCCTTCCCCACTCCCCCTGTTCTGCTCAGGGGGGAATAGAGGAGTTTGAATTCTGGAGTAAAGCTGAACACTGGAAAGGGGGAAAGAAAGTTGTTTTAATGTTTGTATTTGTTTCTCACTACTCAAATCTATTTTAATTGTCAATAAATTAAATTAATTTTCCACAAGTTGAGTCTGTTTTGCCAACGACAGTAATTGGTAAGCAATCTTCCTGTCTTTATCTTGACCCATGAACTTTCTCATCCTATTTTCTCAGTCATTCTGCTGAGAAGGGGAGTGAGCAAGCACCTGGGTGGGGGTCTGGCTGCTAGCCAAGGTTAACCCACCATAATACCTAAACTTAAACTGAATGATATGAAGTTGGAAATGGGGAAGAGGAGGCATGCCAGCAACCAATTTAAGAAAAGTATTTGCATTCTTTTTCTGAAAAGAATAACTCTGTGCCTAAGACTAAGGCATGCACTGCATCTTTTTACTATTATTTCTGCTTCAACTACAATTAGGAAATAATTTACTTCCGATAAGACATCTATATTTTCCATTAAGCCCCTTGTGACATCCCACTGAACATCAGATATGCCAGACCAAAGCTGCAATACAGGTTTACATGAAATCATAAAGCTAGAAGATTGACTTTTTCAGTTCCTTAGTGTTTGAATTTTCTTGAAAAACATGATTCTCACTACTAGTACATAAACATTAGTTATAGCATATTAGCAGAAGGCAAAAATGAGTTTGTGGCATGGCTGGGCACATTCTATTTAGAATACAAGCTGGCCTTGAAATTTTACTGTCTAACTAAGACTGAACCAGTAGGACAGCAAAGATCACTAACGTAACCACAGACTTAAATCAAGAAGGCTGGAAAACCAAAACAAGACCCTAGCTGTAATCTGGGTCACTGTTGCTCTCCAGTTTTCCAAATTAGCTGTCTCTGTTTTCCCTTTAGTAATGAAATATGCTCTTCTACCAATATTTGTACAAGACAAAAGGTATAGTGTCTTTGGAACTCCAGTGTGTTAATGGATGCACAATTAGTCTAGTCATGTTTCCTTTTCCTAACTTTTCTTGATAACCTTGACAGAACATCATGTCACTGCTAAGTTCCTCTGATTGTCTGTCTCATTAAGTATGTACTGAGTAACAAGTGACAACACTGTGCTACTTAGGATGTGCTTTATTGTATAAACACATGAGCACTGAAACAAGACATTTTAAGTACTCCAGAAACAGTTATTTCCTTCAGGTATTTACTTTTAATTAAAGATGCTTCCACTCATAAGGACATTTATCATCATGATCATCATGTTACTGGCAAGGAAATCCCTCACTATGAGAACTGTACCCTCGTTAATTGGTTCCTCTCAGGAAAATTCAACTAGAGATTACTAGAAATAGATAGAAAATTAATTCCTCGTCACATGCAAATTCCAATGATTTAAAAAATTTCATCACTCCATATTGGGATTGTCCTGAAAATTCATGTCACTTTTCACCAACAAAGAAAAAGAACAAACCCACCATGTTATTAAGTGCCTCTTACAAATGATGGACTTCAGCTCAGTCCCCCACACCTGATGTGAGTGCCCTTATCAGAATAGATACTGGTACAGTTTCATGGAGGCTTGCATCTTCCCACAGGAGATTTCAGTTGTGATGAACTAACATACCTTGATTATAAAAAGAAAGAAAAGGATGTTCAAGCTGGATGAATTTTCCACCCAGTTCTTAACTATGTAGAGCGCTAAACGAGGCTGTAGAGTGCTATGATGGACAAGATGGGGTTGCATGTGTTCCGCCTCACCTTTCTTAGGGAAGAGAGCATTCTTCCTGCAGTCCCTCCTATAGCATGGATAGAGAATCAAAGATCTTTGCTCCTCAGTATTTCTACAAGCCTAACTTTAGGTCAGCACTTCTAATGCCTGATCTTCCTGGGATCAATTTTGCCATGAGAATGGAAACAGGACTGCTAACACCTGAAATCTTTTACTTTAAAATAAGTAATCTATCTGCAATGGCATAAGGCTTTGTAAGAGAAGCAAGTGTCGATAAAATGTTTCTTAAGATAGTCTGCCTATATTTTCCATTCCATTCAAGAGCCAGACTGATCTTAGCTATTTGTTCTCAGACAGTTTTCCAGCTGGCTTTATACTGTTAAACTAAACTGTACAGATTTTATGTTGGTAAAGTTTGTTGCTATTGTTAAGTTACATCGACATTTGTCTTATTAAGTGGTATGCACAGCCTGTGCTTTATGATATACCTAAGTGTATGTATCAACATACGGTTAGAATCAGTAATCATGTAGAGTGCTATAAAGGTTTTATTGCCAGTATGCCACTTGTGAGTTATGCAGGTCATCCCAAACAAGTGGCAAAACAACTTTTACAGCAACAAGCGCTATTATATTTCAGTCATGCCACACAGAGTATATCACAGCAACAGCATTAAAGAGAAAAATTTAGCAAGCTTTTAAAATAAAATGTTGTTATTGAAATTGGTTTTATGTGACCCTCCACCTACAAAGTGAGTTGCCTTGGTTTCACATAAATCCCAAAGATTTAGGGAACTCTTTGCCTTGGTTACACTATGCACATATTTAGTGAAACTATAATGCTGTCTACTTCTTTTTATGTTCACTACCTTATCCTTGTTACACAGTTTAGCTTTTAAGATGTGTAATTATTTATCCATATTCTTAATAAGAGAAAATTCTACTTTGATTCCTCACAAATCAAAATTACTTTTTCTGCCACATCATTATTTGTAGTTAGGCTTTAAATTTCACTTGCTGCCTTGAGCTAAAATATATGTGAAAGGAGGTGCAAGGTCATCTACACAGGATATTAACATTTATACAAAACAGGAACCTATTCTATGAATATCACACGATGCTTCCAGTCCTTTGGTATTAATAAACCTTGCTTGCACACTCTAGTTATATCAAAACCTATTGAAATACCAGGGATCACTTATTCAAACAGTGCTTTTATGGTTAATCAGGAAATTTGACATTGATTATACTGCATCTGCTTTTATATAAAGTAAATGAAATTTGCCCACTTAAGAGGTAGGATCAGTCCCTTTGGGACAGTGAAGGGAATTAACATATTTAATTACCCTGCAATGGATTCTTTTCTCACTTGCTTAATATTTAAACCACATTATATTACTGCAAAAGGTGACTACCTGCTTTATGAACTGCACAAGAAGCCCAGCGTTCCTGTGAGGAGGAGGACTACTTTTATTTCACATTGCTATAGGATGATGAATATTTTCTTCTACCTGTTCAAAAATATTTGATACTTAGGTTATGCACTTCAAGTAGGAGCATGTCCAAAAATACGTTGTCACTAGCAGGCAATGAGGTGCAAGGTTGATTAAAGAACAGGCACAGGAACCCAGTTCCAGGCTTCCAATTTTATCCCCCCTCCACAAATCCCACCCTTTTGGATTTTAGGTAAAGCTGCAACTGTTGCAGTAATGCATTTCTGTCTGCACCTATGAAGGTGTGCAGAAGAAAACCCAAGACCAGGTCCAAGGCCAAATTCACCTCCTCTCCACATTATGTACTGCAGGAGTGTCTACAGGCTCTCTTTGGGATAAATGGGATAGTTCTTGTGAAAAACTTCACATATCCCCTAAAAAACACACTCAGTATGTGGGTGATCCCAGAGCACTGAGCAGCATCTGCCTATTTGCTTTTGCAATGATCTTACATGATCAATGCTGGACAGAAAAGATGGTCCACAGTCCTTCCTAGAAAGGCAGATATATCACCTTAGGAAGAAGCTGAGAATCTGTAACACAATCTGCACATCAGGAATGGGGTTTCATGCAGCCCAGGGTTCAGCAGCTCAGTTACATCGTAGATGTGGAGGTAGTTCATGACACCACATCCCTGAGATGTGCGAGTGTGCCAGTTCAGCCCATGGCCCTGCTACCTCTGGATCTCACTGCAGACCCTGCTCCTCCAGAGAGCTTTCTGTGTTGAGCCCTTGGTCACTGCTTCTGGACCTATTGTTCAGTTTTTTTCCTCCCACGCTGATTCAAAATGAGGGAAACTGTCTTTTCCCTTTTATGAACTTTCTGTTATGTGAATACATAATACATATATTCTTAAATATTACATATTTAATCTATACTCTGTAGAGAATTTCTTAAACAAGGAAAAGGGATTGGAGTTTTTTGTTGGTGATTATTTCTGGATTATTAATTACCTTTAATTACCATGTAACACCAAGATTAAAATGCATTCTAAAACCTGACACTTCAACCTTATTAGCTTACAACAACAGTATGGTAGTTTCTAACAATACTATTTATCAGAGGCAAACCGCTTATTAAGACCTTCTAATTATTAAGGCAATGTAATCAATCTTCAGTAAAATCCCATTAGAGAGATATAAGCCCTTGAGAAAACTGCTCGTGACTCTTATGAACTTGACCATTTCAGAAATGTATAAGAAGTCTCTTTTCTCCCATTATGAGTTACCTATATTGAAATTTGCTACCTTGACTCTCTAGAAAGAAAATTGGTTGGTTGTTGACATGCTACTGGAGTGTTTTAATCATCCTGTAAATGCTGATGTTCTTATTATTCATTTTTTGTAACAAATTTGTTCCACAAGCAGATAATTTGATGACAGGGAAGATAATTCATAAATCCATTAGAGGGCACAATCTTTTCCCCAAAGTATTTACTATCTAAATAGTTTAGAAATACTATTCTCACTGTAATTTGCCTCTTTGCTGCATCACTTGGGTGTCACCCTCCTCATGCTACGTATTCTGCTCTTGTTTTCAGTATGCAGATGGACTTTGTATTTCTTAGGTCACCCAAACATTTTGTATAAGCCTTGATCCCACCCATGTTTTGAAATTTTCACATATCTTACCCTGTATGTTCATTTTAGCTATGTCTATATTGTTGGACTGGAAATGCTATCCATCTCCAGGTGCGTGACTTAGTCGCCAATACTGTGATGGGATTCAACTTGAGCTTGCAGCATTGTCCCCTCCTCACCCTCAGAGCCGTGGGCTCTGACCTGCCTCCCAGGCTGCTCAGGGGCCCCCAGCTGTGGGACACTGGTGTATTCACCCTCCCCACAGTATAGGCATAAACTTGACCACTTGGCTCACCTCCTCTCTTCCCATGTGCCAGACAAGGGAGTTGTTAATCTTAATATGCACAAAGAAAGCAAAGATTATCACTATCACCAAACAGGGATCCCATCTCTGAACGTGTTTCAAGTGCAAGCAAGGTTGCTTTTTACGGACTTCCTCTGCTTTGCCTAGTTGACTCTCTCAGGGCCATATTGCAGCCCAAGACAATAGAGATACACACAGGTAAAAAGACACCACACTAGGCTTCTTGGTTGATGTATTATTGCTTGCCTGTGTCACAGAGTGACCAGCGAAGCTTATTTGATACTTTGCCATGTGTAAAGAAAGTAGCGGACTTTTTGCTCCTAAAAAATTCTGTCTGGAAGAAAGAGTAGAAGTAACCTGTCCTGCTTACAACAGATGTAAATAACCAGAGTTAATTCCAAACAAAGGAGTGAGTTCCTTTATCTCAGATGAACTGTGACCTTCAGAACCACAGCTACTCTTTTAAAGATTTGTTCAGCATGGCGATAGGTTATTCAACACTACACTAAAATGCTTGCTTTCAATTTCTGTTGTTTTTTTCCCATTATCCAAATCAGACTGTATTTCTCTCACTTTACACCAGCATTCAGAGTGTGTCCTTTATACCTGCTAGCATTTACCACAGTATTCCGCACTTCACCATCACATCAACTTCATACCTTTCTAAACCTCATCAGAATTTTTACCCCTTCATATATGCCTCCTAATATCCTGACTCAATTTATTCCTTGTAATTTACTCTACAAATGAATGTTTGTTTACTCATCCCAAACTAACTCTGCAACAGCTTTCTTCAATTTTTCATACATACTTTTATGCATTGTTAGAAAAATAATTTTTTTGGATAAAGTTGAATTTAAAATTATACAAAGCCATATTACTCACTCTTTGCATTTTTTACAACAAATTACACATGAAAACTATCTTTATTTTAGTGGTTCTTTTATCAAAGTTTTACAGAATGAGATTCCTGCTCAGAGAAGAAATAGAAAATTGAAATAACATATTTTCTAATTCTCCACTGCAAGAACATGTGTCTTATTTTTTCAGTTGACTTAAAATACATCAGGATTTTATGCAAGAACATAGTTTTCAAAAGCAACACGTAACAATCCTTTTCATTTGCTTCCATCACAGAAATCTATTAATAACAAAGAGAAGAGGCTGCCAATGAAGAGACTGTTCTAAGGTTCCTCAAATGAATTCAAGCTCTATTTTGTCATGGATACCTTTGTCCTGTTGAGCTATAGACATCTGGAAAAATGTCAATGCCTTTTTCATAATACTTGGGGAGGGTATTCTTAAAAGAACAATAAAATTTTTGGATATGAAAGGAGATTTGTTTATGCTTTTGTGTTTTTCTGAAAGCATAAGATTGTTTCTACTATAGAGTTGGGCTTATCTTCCTGGTGTATATATTATCTATTTTTTCAGTTATATTTTGTTTAATTAGAAGACTATCTCTGTAGGAGAGTAGTTTTTATTTGGATGAAATTACTTTAAAGCAAATAATCTAAAGCAGACAAATATACATTAAAGACAATACAGGATTTTCCATTCTGTAATAATCATAAATGCATTGAGCCATTCTATATATTTTAAAACTTTGTTTATGCCTTTACAGTGTAGAATTTAATTCTAGATAAAAAAAAAAGGTAGATAGTTAAAGTCAGCAACATTATACTGCAGATTTCATTAAGTCGGATCTTGCAGAATTGTATATAAATGTCTGCTGGAGTTCTGCAGAGCCATGGTACTTCCACACCTACTCAGTTCTTCAGGATTACTTGAGAGAGATGCAATTAGGAAATCAGATGCATTGAATGAAAATTGTTAGCAAGGTACAAACAGGTATCCTTTTTACTTTTTTGCCTTTTGCTCAGCTTCATTGATTTTAAAAACATAGGTTATAAACAGGAATGAAAAATTCCCGACATGCTACAAAATAAAAGACCAAGGGTTACGGTATTTCATCCCTTTGCAAACTCTTTCTTCGTTTTATGAGCCCCCACTGGTACCTCTGTTCTTTCCCACTGACAAAGTGATGCATTCTTCCCATAGCGTACAGACCTTTTCAGCTTTGTCATTCATGTAAGCAAGGTTTTCTTATAAGCCATTTTCTGCCAAGTTAATACACCAAAGCCTTAAAGGTGGAATAGAAGAGCTTTTTAAAATGTTTCAGGGTACCTTTCTTCATACAGTCAAGAGTAACTGCAATCCATTTAAGTCAAATGCTTGATATAAAAAGAAGCATTTACAGCAGCAGGATTGTTTTTAAAGCAGTTTATTTTCTATAATGGTTTTGGCCCAGCCCTTTAGTTTTCAATAGCATTTAACTCATAGACAGAAATCTTAATTTTCTCCCTGCAAAGCGTAAGTGACAGTTTCTTATGTAACAGTCCTCAAAGCTTGAAGGACTGTAAATAGTTATTCAGGCCTTGTTATTTGCTTCTGACTTGCTTGTAATGGCTTAGTATTGTGATAATGCAATTAAATGCTGTGACTTACTACAGAGCAACGGAACATACAATTGCCATGTGGTTTAGTTTGACTGCGGAATATGGCCAGTGCTTGTAATGGATGCTATTAACCAGAAACAAATATGAACGTAAAATCGCAGTCTGCAGGTGGTAGGCAACTGATAGTCAGACCATCCATTTTCAGGCATCAGATCAAAGAAAGATTATTGTCTTTATCCAGTCAATTATGTTAGCTTTCGAGCTGCTCTGGCTTGATGAGTAAGCAAGATCTAAACGCTGCCATTCGCACCATGAGTAAACCATTTGAGCTTTGTTCAAACATGAGATATTGAAGTGTCCCTCAGGCCCCAGGGGTGCATCCAGGCCATGTCCCATCTCCATGTGGGATGAAGTCAAGGTGTAAAGCTCTCCTTCCTAATTTCTGATTTTCATGGCAAGGATGGAGGCACGGAGATGTACAGTGCACTCTGGTCAGGAGGGCAGGATGCTGGGGTGTGCTGCAGAGCACAGCTATCCACAGCATGGCCCTAGCTTTAAAGATAGCCACTGCAAAAATGAACCTGATTTGATAAAAATCTTAGCTAGAATATTGTTTTCATCCTTCTATTTCATACTTCATAGAATTTGTGTACTCCATATTGTGAAGGTGAAAATGTCTTTAGAAAATTCATATGGGATACATGGACTTGTTTTCATCAACCCCATTTTGTAGAGTCTTCAGAGATAGCTGAAAAACCCCAGGTGTTCTCTTGACCAAGCATTGTCAACTTAAGGTTGAATATTCCTGGGACAGAACATAACTGTTTGCATGTAGATTTGGCTTCTGAGCCATCTAAATATAGTGTAAGGCCGCATCTACATTTTGGGAGAAGTTTTTGGATCAAATTTCTTTCTAGATAACTCTATTCTTTATCGCATGCTTTGGCATTGGCCTGTTAATTTCCTTTTAAATAAATGATTGTTTTACCTGTTTCAAAATGTAAAAGTTTGGGTTTTGTTCTTTTTCCCCAAAGACATGTAAATTCGGCAGTATTTATTTGTTTCTTTAGTAAGCCCCGGGTATATACCAGATGGGAAATGACAGATCTGCATATCTCTGTATAATTCTCACATCTCTAAGTCTTTTTATAAAAACACTAACTTATAAGGGCCTCCAAAATGAAAATACATGCACTTTAGGCAAAATGTTTACAATTTGCTTATCCACATAACAACCATTTCACAAATCCCAAAATATTTATTTTCAATATTGAACTTCTTTTTATGGTTGATACACTCTCTTTCAAAGCTGTTCAGTTTACACAACCAGTAAATTACTTTTCCATAATTGCTGTAATTACAGTCCTCCTCATGTGCTTACTCTTATCTCAGAACTGTGCTACTGTTGAACATTCTGGTAACAGAAAACCTCATGTTTATTTAGGAGATAACATAGAACACTCTGTTAACTAAAATATCTATTTGGGAAGCTTTCTGTAGTTAACATAATGTGATATTACTGTGATTTAAAAGGCCGTAACAACATACCAGCCATACAAAAACCTTTTAAAGACAACATATAGCTCAATGAAACCTTGAAATGTTAAAAAAATTTGAATTAAAAATCAGGCTGAAACCATGGCTTTATTATGTAAAGGGAAAATATGCTAATAGTAAGATAAAAAAATATATGACACCAATATAGTCTAGGTCATTCCTACAGAACTTGGGAAATCCCCATTTCCTGCTTAACCATCTCTGAAGAGACACTTATTTTAATGACTTGGGATTGTACATTGTGTACTTTGTCAAGAAACTGTATTTTACACTTCTAGAGTAAGTTTCATCAAGTGATCTTTCCTCATGTGCACAAAATCTTCTCATTGTGTTCTAGTTCCTGCTAATATCCATACAAAAAGCAACCCAGTGATTTAAAGCACAGCTGTGAGGAAATAACATTTAATTACCTGAAATACTCATAATCCAGAAGATGGAGAGGACTACATCTTCCTATATTATAAATTTTTTTGTGAATTTAATCATAGTTTTCATCTTCAACTCCTTTAGAAATGTCTTCCTTCAGTTTTACTGTCAGTGCTGATTACCTAAACCTGCAGTTCTAATTTCCTCACTAAAACACCTGAAAAATGCAAGGAAAGAGGAGGATTGTTAACACAAGTCTGAGATGAGCTGAAGCAGTCTTTCTTAGAGCTTTCTGCACTGGGTTGGCCTGTATTCACAACTACTTTGCTATTTTTTCATGGATACAATGAAACACAAATAGATTAAAAATGTCATTAATTTCAGAATCTGGATTAAGGCTGACCTTTCATAATACTCTGACACATTTACTGCAAGGTACCACCCAGACTTTGTGCTTCATAGTTCACCACTCCTTCTGACTAATACCATCTTATTCTCTGTCATTTTTCATTTTGTTACCATTAGTCATGCAAGAGCCTTCTCAAATAGTCCTTTTGCACCTCTGTCAACTTTCCTACATATCCCTGCTTAGCAGCCCACTATTAAATCACATCAGAAAACATCTTTTTTATCCTTTTCCACTACTTTAATTGCTCTTTCTCTCACCTATTTCCTCATTATTTCCAGTTCCTAAATGTACTGAAGTGTCTAAAACATTTTGGTCCATTGCATATAGGAGGATGCGGTATACATCAGAATTTCATCCGTAGGTATAATACTGTGAGATGTCTTTTATAAGATCAGTTAAAAATTAAAATAAATTGAAATCACAATTTCTTCATGCTAGAGCATGAAATAGAACAAATGCCACAAATGCAAAAGCAGAAAATTATACATAATTAAATTTCTCCTTTGTAAAAGGGAGCTTGCAAACCAGGAGTTATTTAACTATCATTAAAACTAGAAAAATTGACGTATATGGCAAGCATATGAAGTAATTGACAGTTTATTTTCTTTAAGGACATGCATGTTTTTTCAGCATTGTGCTGCATATAACTAGTGAAGAACTGAAAACAGACCCTTAAAGTGGAACTACAAGAGCCTTTACCAATCCAGTAGCATTAAAAGAATAGGGGGAGATCCCACTCTCTCACCCCACATTTAATCCATGCTTCTTATTATGAGTACCCACAGCTTGTTTTGCAATGGCTCTAGCATGCACTGGATGGTGATCCAATTGGACAATAAGCCAAGACAACTTAGTAATCAACCAGAAAATTAAACTGGTTTAAAAAAAAAAAAAAGAAAAGGAAAAGAGTGGGTAGAGGGATTATTTCATACTTGGCCAATGGTCTTGACAACAAAAATCTCCTATCAGCATCCAAGTGAGTACAAAGGAATCAGTGCAAACATGCAGTCATAAAAGGTCACAGGGATGGAGAAGAAGTAAGTGACAAGACACCTTTCAGCAATGATGACCTCAGCTATCTCATGTAAAGTTACGATTTGCATTTCTACTTGAGACGGCTGCTCCTTGGGTTGATGTTGCTTAGTAATCTTGCTGATAATTTCAAGCAGTTTTTCCCCTCATGGTTCATTTTCTACCAGGATAGTAGGCTGAAGAAAGCTTAGAAAGAAGGTCAGGAAAAGGGAAGCAGAAGAGCACATGGCTGGGAAAGGGTTCTCTGCTTTTGGCAGCTTACAGCTCTTAGACTGGCTCAGCCTTCTCAGGATGCTTCACCTTGGGGATGTTACTGCTAAATCCACCTAAAGATCTACTGATAAAGATGAAATTAGCATTCCACCTTTTGTCCTGAATTGTTTCATTCTGCCATAAGGTGACATTGTGGCATATGAGTTAATCCAGGTAGCTGAGGCAGAACAAAGCCTATCCCAGTTTTGTGACCGGGTTAGCTTCCTGCTGGTTCTGGTCCCAGTCAGCTCTCTGCAGGCTAAGAGCTCCACTGCTGCTGGAAAATACCTAGCGGCAACACAGGGTGAGGACAGAAATGTGACCGACCTGTTCACGGCAATTGTCCATAGCTTCATCTCTCTGTAACATCACACCAATCTCTTAAATCACAATCTGGCTGGTACTTCTACTGACACCACTGGCCTAGGGGGCTTTTTTTCTCTCCCTGACATGCTCTTCTCTCACTGGCTCATTCACACCATGTTGCCTGTCCTCACTCTGTGTCGGCAGTGCTGTTTGTGTGCAGGATCACAAGATTAGGGGACTGCTGATGATATGATGGTACAAACACACAGCTGGCTGCCACGTGGGGACTGCCTTAACTGGCTTAAGCAGGTCAGGTGCCAAATGTGAAATCATGGTCAGACAGAGATTCCCAAACTTACCTTGCTCAGATGCTGCCATCATAGGACTAGAAGTGTTTTCTGCCACACCTTCCCACTCTGTGCCAGACCATATGCTTAGGACAAAACATGGCAGGGGCCCCAATCCCCCCCTCCATATCAGACAGGAACAGCAGTGGCAGATCCTTGCTCTTTCACACAGGAAGACCTACAGGAGGAGGCTTTCAGGCTCTCCTTGTCTCTTCTGAGGAAGAGAAGGGAGACCAGGTGTTAGTTTTCGGGTATTGTATTGACTCCTGAATGTCAAAAGGTGACTGGGCTATGACTATACCTCACCCTAGTGAATCCCTGAGGAGGGTCTGGCTAGACCCTTTGCTATTTTGAGGAAAAAAGGATTAAAAGGTTTTAAATGAAAAATCTAGGTTTTTTTTTTTGTTTGGGTTTTTTTTTTTTTTTTCCTTTTTTCCCTGGTTATAAACTAGGATAACTAACACAAAGAAATTAGAACACAAAGCATCTTAAGGTGTTGTTTGTTTATTGAGGTTTCCTAGCTTACCACACATCCTCTCCCTTGCCATGGTGCCAGAACTCACTGGGTCACAGGGAGAGCCAAATCAGAGAACAAACTCAGCTAAACACAGACACGGAAATAAAATTTNAAGGAAAGGAAAGGAAAGGAAAAGTGGTTTTGATAGAGGTCAGCTCTCTGGCCCTGAGTACTGGGACTGGAACACTGGGAAGTGCAAGGATATGCACCTGGTATCACTCTCTTCTGAAGCAGCATCACCTTAGATAACTTAGGTCAGCTAATAATGAAGCCACACCCTCAGGCAACATTCAGAATTCTGGGTAAAAAGCATGTAAAATGCACACCAACTCTGACACCTGTCTGCAAACTGCATTGGTCAGCAGCTGCTCAAAGCCCATGAGATCAATACTGTTTTCTTCCTATGCTCTTATGGATCATTGCTACATATATTGCATACACAGTGAGTCTCTGCAGAGGAACAAATAATTTCAGCTCTCTTAGAGTAGAACTTCCTAAAGGCACAATTCTCCACATTCATCTGAATTTTCAGATAGTCATGTTAACATTGAAATCTAAATGTCCCCATCCCTGGAGGTGTTTAAAAAATGTGTGGATGTGACACTTTGGGACATGGTTTAGTAGGCATGGTGTTTTGGGCCAGTGGTTGGACTAGATGATCTCAAAGGTCTTTCCAAACTTAACAATTCTATGATTCTATGATTCTAAAAATTATGGCCTTAAAGACTGGGAATTGAATAAGCTTTTTCAGATTGAAAGTCAGTGATGTAGAGACAGAGTCTGAATCATTCTGGGAATTTTGAGATGCCTTAGTTTATGAGTACACAAGCCCTAAACTGTAATAATTAGTCTCTTTTCAGGTTTATACCTGCAGGAATTGTACATATTTGAAATCAAAAAGATTAAGAATGTTATTCAACACCTCTTCTTGCCTGTGCCTTTCTTTCCTTAAAAAAAGGTATTTAACCCATTCCTTCAGTCTCTGTAGCAAGAGGGAAGATGTTATGCTGCTTGGGAATATCCACTTCAGAGGTACCAATAGACATGGCTGGGCCATCACCAAGTTCAATACAGGTTACAAGACTCAGTTGGGAGTTCAGGGAAATACAGACAGCAAGCCTAGGCTCAATTGTGTGCTGCTATTTTTTATTGTAATTAGCATGTAACCCAGATATTAGTACCTAAACTAAATAAAGCTCAGGTTACACCTTAACTGCAGCAAAAACCTGTGGCATAGCATCTTACCAATATCTCTGTTTTACTGCTCATTTACTAATAATGCTTTTTTGGTGGGACCTGAATTTCCAACCCATACAAACTCCCCTACTCCAGCAAGCTGTTGTGGGAATAGACGTGTTGACAAAAAAAGGCGCTGCTCGCACTAGTCAGACGGTCTTTCATTTAATGATGATATTTATGTTTAATTGTTCAAATAGGGGGAAGGGATGTGTAGGTCATCGCGGTGCTTCTAGGTGCCCCAAATAACAGGCATTCACCCCACAATTTACTGCAATAATTAGAAAACAGATTGTGTTAATTCAGGTGCTCTGTCTGGGTTACTGATCATCCACATGACTCCAAGAATGCTGTGAACATTTTCTAGTTTACATATTTGGAAAAACAGGAGGAAACCTGTTGTTCTGCTGGCTTACGGTCAAGTAAAGAAAAAACTGTGATTCCCAAAAGCTTGGTTTTTATCTCTGTGTGTTTCTTTAACTCACTGAAAAGTGACATATACATTTGCAGAGTGTTGAATTGTTGTGGTTTAGCCCCTGTTGGCAACCAAGCACCACACAGTTGCTCACTCATCCTCCCCTCCTACCCCGGCAGGACGGGAGAGAGAATCGGAAGGGCAAAAGTAAGAAAACTCATGGGTTGAGATAAGAACAGTTTAATAACTGAAAAGAAATAATAGCAGTAACAATAGTAATAGTAATAGCAATAAAAATTGTAATGAAAAGGAGAACGACAAGAGGGAGAGAAACAAAACCCAGGCAGGAAAAAAAGCGAGTGATGCCATTGCTCACCACCCGCTGACCGATGCCCAGCCAGGCCTCGAGCAGCGATTGCTGCCCCCAGGCCAGCTCCCCCAGTTTCTATACTGAGCATGACGTCATATGGTATGGAATAGCCCTGGGGCCAGTTTAGATCAACTATCTTGTCTGTGCCCCTTCCCAGTTTTCTTGTGCCCCTGGCAGAGCATGGGAAGCTGAAAAAAAAGTCCTTGACTAGTGTAAGCACTACTGAGCAACAACTAAAACATGAGTGTGTTATCAGCATTATTCTCACACTAAATCCAAAACACAGCACTATGCCAGCTACTAGGAAGAAAACTAACTCTATCCCAGCTGAAACCAGGACATGAATCATTATCACTTTCACATAGTAGTACTGTAAAAGGTGTTTTGGCTGGGATGGTGCCCATTCATATTGATGATTCTCTAAAGCCTATGAAGGCATTTGCTCCATTTCCCCCAAATAAACAAACTACCAGCTATTATTCTTCAAGCAGCAGCTTGTTCCCTCTGCTTAAATATGTCTTTTTAATGTAAGAACATTTTAATATTCTTAAATTTTGATTATTAAAAATCTTGTAACATACTCCTGGGAACTCACTCAGCTCCCATACCCTTTCATTTGCTAAATAAGAACAATAAATAAAATGCATCCATGGAATTGATTTTTGAAATACAGAAACAAAGTAGTGTTGGCAACCAGTCTTAATTTCTTACATGGAATAGCACAACTCTACACCTTTTCTCTCACCTTTCACGCACATTACTTAACTTCTCCAATTTTTGTCTCTAATGAGATCACCTACAATAGTTTGGATTTGGTGAGTTTGTTTTATATGCTTCAGCAAAATATCCAGTAATCAAATAGCAATCAAACAAAAGAATTTTCTATCTTATCTGTATCTGTTTATATTAAAGGAATGTGATAAATAACCAAAGCTCTTTACAGATGAAAAGCTATGGCATTCAGGCTGAAATGAAGGAAATTCAATAACTACCCAGTTTCCATTGAAAATAATGGTATTTCATAACTAACCCATTTGCCTTGAATTCTAACTCTTCTGCAAGGAGTTCTATGGCAATATAATACCTATTTATTCTATTAATTTCAATAGAATTTCAGTAAAAAGTAATGAAAAGCATAGAGTGCACATCCAGTAACTACTAATTCAATACTACTATTATTTTTTATTTTAAAGAGTATATTTTTACAAGTATTGAAAAGCAATTTGGTCTACAGGAAAAGCTAATTATTTTTTTCATGTTTGCATTAGGGATTGTCAGTGCTTGGAATAATACTTTTATCCCTGAAGGTCTTGTAGTCTACCCTGAGCTCCATTCTGAACTAGAGGGAAAAAATCCGGAAAGTCTACCTTCCTCTCTTCAAAAACTCCTGTCCTGAACCGCAGTAAATCAGAGATCTGAGTGTCTTTCATCTCTTTTACAGCAGCTGAGCACATATGTGCAGGATATACTGAGAGGCAGATTTTCCAAGAAAAAGATGTTGTGGTAACATCTGCAAATAAACTGAGCTGGAATACTAAAACATCACATGAGATAAATGAAGATTTGAGGCAGAACTATTTACTTTGTGTGATATTCCCAGATCCCTCAAGCTTCATGTAGGTTTATGGACAAACATTCAAAAATTTAACAGAAAAGACTTCTGATAACACTTAGATTTTGTGACCAAGTTAAGCATGAAAAGAGAGATTATCCTTCTTTGTAAATGCTTATTATTTAGGGAAGTGATCCTGCCCCTGTACTCGGCACTGGTGAGGCCGCACCTCGAATACTGTGTGCAGTTTTGGGCCCCTCACTACAAGAAGGACGTTGAGGTGCTGGAGTGTGTCCAGAGAAGGGCAACAAAGCTGGTGAAGAGCCTGGAGAACAAGTCTTATGAGGAGCAGCTGAGGGAACTGGGGTTGTTCAATCTGGAGAAGAGAAGGCTCAGGGGAGACCTTATCTCTCTCTACAACTTCCTGAAAGGAGGTTGTAGTGAGGAGGATGTTGGTCTCTTCGCCCAAGTAACTAGCATTAGGACGAGAGGAAATGGCCTCAAGTTGCACCAGGGGAGATTTAGATTGGATATTAGGAAAAATTTCTTTCCTGAAAGAGTGGTGAGGCATTGGATTAGGCTGCTCAGGGAGGTGGTGGAGTCCCTGTCCCTGGAGGTATTCAAAAAACGTGTGGATTTGGCACTTTGGGACATGGTTTAGTAGGCATGGAGGTGTTGAGTTGTCAGTTGGACTGGATTATCTCAGAGGTCTTTTCCAACCTTAATGATTCTATGAGTCTATGATTATTTTCACCCATAGCAAATGTGATGTTCTTCAGTTTAAACATTTGTTTCAGAAGTCCAGAGAGGTGAAAGCTACATCAAAATAGAATGCTTTTAGAAAAATAAGTCATTGTGGTGAGTAGAAACATGTTTCCTACGGTGCTGACTAAGCTGTAGTACAAGACTCCTGCATGCAACATGCTTTGCACATTTATATAGAACACTAAAAAAACAAAGAGGTGAGCACAACTGGGAAAATGCCACAAACAACAACAATGAAACTATGTTTACTGGTATCAGCTGAAAAGGACAGCATTCTTGTAACTTACGAGTACTATAAATTCACAAGGCTTTACACAATTTGGACCTATATCACCATTTGGGCCATATGAAATGAGTGTGAAATGAGGAGAAAATGAAAATTATAATTCAGGGTCATGTACTTTGGAAAAAGCTATTTGTAACCTTTTGTTTCCCTCTGAGACCACTTTATTCTTCAGAAAGTGCAAGTTACCTTTACTTGATGGCTTCTTTCCCTGTAAAGAGTAGCTGTCTAGAGGTTGCACCTCGTAGCCTGTTCTGCTTGGACAATAGCAACAAGGCAGGTTGGAACAGAAATATCTTCATGTAAACTCTATCTGGGTTTAATATTGCCAGATTTCAAACAAATGTGAATCCAACTTGAAATACTATACAAGACTACCCGTACCATAACGATCAGACTTTATGCAGCAGATCTGCTTTTGACTTCATGGCCTATATAACTAGATATTCAAGCTATCAAATTCCTTTTTGTAAGGGGAGAGAAATCTCCCCAAATTTTAACATCAAGAGACATTTCTCTTCCTGAACTGAATAGAGGCTGGGGAGCTTGAAGGTGCTTTCACAGAAAGAAAAAGAAGTACTTGCTTTTCTCATCTGTCAGTAACAAATAACTTGACAAGATGAATTCATTTTGGAATTATTTTTTAGAGATACATTCAATATCAGTGGAATTAGGTCTTCATGTGTTGTTCACTGTCATATTTCCATTAGTAAATGATTTGCATCAGCTAAAGTTCTGCCACGCTCTCCCTCCTGATTTCAGCCTGAGTAATTTATTATACTTTTATTAAACTTTTATAGAAAAGTTTGATCACAACTGAGATGTCAGAGGCTTCTTAAAAAGGCACTAACATATCATTACCATAGTTTTGCTTCCTTGTAATTTTTAAAATATTAATTTATACATACACTTTTCCAAAAATGCATCAGTCAGACAACTAGGTTCTATATGTATTTTTCTGGCAGCTGCATTTGAACAAACCAAATATAATATGCCCTTATATCAATAAAAGATTGAAAGATACTGTAAGAATATATTAATCGCATATAGAGAAGACAGTCAAACTAAATATTGTGAAAGGACTCAAAACTGTCTAATAATTTAGAAGTGATTTATCTGAGTGCAGTCAATGTGCTAAAATGAGAATGTCAGTCATTAATATCTGGAATAGAAGATTTCTGTATTACTAAAATGTGGTTTTAGCCATCAGTGTAGCTTGGAGCATCCATCTCTCATGCCTCCCACAGAAAGGTTTTCCTGACAGAAAATCTCCCAGTATAAAGTAGAAAGGAAATACAACCATTTCATTTTCTAATTGGTATGAAAAGCTAACCAAAGAGTAAGTGCAGTACAAAGAGGAGAACCTGATTTAGAGTATGTTTCCAGCACTGTAGATATCAGCAAACTTTCAACTAACAAAATATTCATGGATTCATTTTTAGTTTGTCATAAGAAATACATAAATGCCATCTTTTGAGTGTATAAATGAAACACAAATCACAAACTGTAGCTATGTGTGCCAGAACTGTCAATCTTATGTTCCTGGAGTAGAGAGAGTCTATATCCTCTTTATCAGCCTCCTTTAACTGATGTATTAAAATAAGGATGCTGAAGTATAAATAAATACCAGTGGGTATGATGCTACGTGTTTTATTGGAAGAGTGAAATCTACTGGAAGACTTTCTGGATCATTTAATCTATGAAATTCAAGTTAGTAACTTGTGAGTGCTCTATGTTTTATTGGCTCATGCTCAGGATAACTTCCTGCCTTTTGGCACTGTCTGTTTACTACGATACATCACAGAATCACTGAATCACAGAATATGTCAAGTTGGAAGGGACCCATGAGGATTATCAAGTCCAACTCCCTGCTCCTCATAGGACTACCTAAAACTAAACCATATCACTAAGATGTCGTCCAGATGCTCCTTGAACTCTGACAGGTTTGATGCCATGACCACTTCCCTGGGGAGCCTGTTCCAGCGGCCAACCACCCTCTCAGTGAAGAACCTTCTCCTAATGTCCAGTTCTGAACTTCCCTTGATGCAGCTTCATTCCATTTTCTCACGTGCTGTCGCTGGTCACTAGAGAGAGATCAGCACTTTCCGCTCCGCTGCCCCCTTGAGGAAGTTGTAGATTGTGATGAGGTCACTCCTCAGCCTTCTCTTCTCTAAGCTGAACAAACCAAGTGACCTCAGCTGCTCCTCAGGTCTTGCCCTCGAGGCCTTTCACGATCTTGGTCGCCCTCCTCTGGACACATTCTAATAGTTTGATGTCTTATACTGAGGTGATCATTTGGTTTAGTGGTGGTTTTCATCTCATCCTACAGTTGAGCTAAGTGCAAGATGCTGTTGTAACCTGCTCACTGAAAGCAAAGACTGACCTTCATCTCATTTCACAACATCACAGTGAGATGTGAGATGCAAAGCTTGGTTGAAAAATTGGATTCTCTTTTGAGGTCAGCAACAAATATCCAGTGGAACCAAAACTGCACTCTTTATTTTTCAAGCTGCTATTTTTTCCTACATAGTTATCTGCATTGTAAGAGTTAACAAGACAAGACAGGTAGAAAGGCTCTTTATTGCTGCTGCAAATTGAAGTGTGATATTATGAAGGTGAGTTCCTACTGACATGGAAAGTTCAGTATATGCTTCTGGTGGCTAAATGAAAAATACACGTCATGGGAGTTTAAACTCCCATAGGTTAACTTGCAATATAAATGACATTAAGGGATGTTGAATGTTGTATTACAGGGCAGGTGACACTGAGTAACACAGAGATATAAGAAATATAAGAGATGAGTTTTTCATATTACCTTCATATTACCTTCTAAACATATCAGAATCTCCCAAATGCATCAGAACACTTTTAGATTTTACTGTTGCAAAAATGTTCAATGAATTTTGGCCATACCAGCTCTGTCATAGCACTCTGGGCCAAACTAGTTCTCTTGACTGTAGAAATGGTAAGACTTTCTGTTAGTAAGGCAGAGAGAAAGGAGGAAAAGTCTATTTTTTTCCCAATAATTCCTGCATCTGAAAAATATTTCTTTACAAGAAGAAATGGAGGGTTGACATATTGCAAGAAGAGAATCCATGGGACCTTTACTAGAAGGAAATAATTATTTCCTGACTCTCTTGTTTTACTAAAATTCTGATATTCCTAATGGTTTTCGTTTTGCTCCACTATATCTGGCTTTGATATGGGTACAGTGTAGGGATCTTTATCACAGTCTCTGCCAATTCACAAGAAATTTATAGCTCAGTCAACCACTTTCACCCTTTTCTATCAGCTTATCCTTAAAAAGTCTTTCTGAAATGAGAATGTTGACTGAGTGTAATCTGTGCCCTTGTATACCTATGTGGCTTTGTTAGAAAAAGAAAGAACATTTTGTTTACATTAAGAAACATATGTATTTAATACAATATCCATACAAAATTATATCTTTGAGTAGGTTTTGCCATATTGCTAATAAGGTTTGGAGCTTTTGGCGATATGGGGTCATTTATGTATGGCTCAAAAAAGACCTGCATAAGCAGTTACAAAGTAAAAAAAAAAATTAGTGATTTAGACCGTGATTGTCTACACATTTGAATTCTTTTACTGAGTTTTTCTTTCATAAAGAAACAATACTAAGAAACCTCCAAATGTCTTATTAAAGGAATTTGGCAGTTTATTTACAACCCAAAATACCTTTTTTTGTGTATTGTTCATGTACAACATTAGGATTTAGTTGAAAGGAGAAATTAAGGCTGGTTGCCAACACTACTCTGTTTCTGTATTTCAAAAAGAAGTATGTGCAGTTTCCTTTTAAGGGCATAGGACACAATTGTAAGAAGATAATATACTACCAAAGACATTATCATAAACAGATTAGCCTTCATCAGGCAACGGCTCAAAATTGTAATACAAAGCAAATCAATGTAAATTTTGCTTTAACATCGGTAAGGGTTTGCACCTATCACCTTTTATTGATATTGTATAATAACCTCAGCAAAGTACTTTCAGATATAACCAAGTGTTTTGACAGTAGTAAGATAGGGAGGTTTCTTGCTGTAGAACAAATTTACCCTGAGTTACACACATCTGTCCATTACATTTACCTGAATACAGAGAACATAATTTGACATTTGTTTCTAATATGAAGTTTACAGAATCTGAAATAGTTGGTAAATCAGTCTGTGGGAGAGAACAGATCATTTAAAATACTACATAGTTTCAAGTTCCATTTTCAGTATGTGAAAACTGATTCTTATTTATGCAGTTTTCTAAAATAGATGCAGAGTCCAAGAAAAAATACTTTAAAAGTATAAAAGGGTGCCACAGTGCAACAAAATACTTTTCTTAGATATATAGTCTTAAATACAGCTGAATAAAAGCAGAAATAAAATGCAGAAAAATGGACACAGAGAAAAAAGTTGAAATATAACTTTCAGTATTACTCTGGGCAAAATTCAAATTATTGCATCATAATGATTTCCCTTAAAAATAAGTGTGTTTGCAAAACATAAAATTCAGGTCATCTGAGGTTTATCAATAATGACCAAGCCAAATGATAATGTAACTGAAGATACGTTTAAAAAGATAACATAATTTTCACACTTCCCAGTATAATACAGCATTGCCTCAATTAAGTACAGCCAAAGTAGCAAGTTCCAACCTATTAAATTGATATTTAGCCCCTCCTGCTCCCAAGATTTGAAAGAAATCTCTTTACATTGTTCAAAATGCTGCACATTAGAGGTTAACTAAACTTTTGTTAAAGCAGACTTATTTTTATTTCTGCTTGGGAAAAATGAAAAAAGTCACAGGTTCTTCATTTGGATTTGCACTCCTTGTGAAAACAACTGCATCAGAGTAGCTGTTTCAGGTAACTGAACTGTAAGAACATGGCCAAGTTCTGGGGTCTGGGTGTGTGCTCCAATCACACCCTTATTTCATATATCAGAGAGACTGGGTGCCCCAAACCCCCAACCCAGAAGGGAAACCAGACCCGAGAAGAGGCACAATATTTTCCAGCTGGCTTGTGAAACGGGGAGATCAGCACAGTGAATTGCCTGAGGAATGCCCTACAGGTAAACAGAGATTCAGCCCTATGTAAGCATAATTAATTGAGAGATCAATTGCTCCACTGAAGGGAAAACTCTTTTGAGGTGTTAATATACATGGTAACTTAGGACAGAAAGAGCAGTACTGCTTACTGTGCTCCTGGAAGCAAGAAGTCCCTTGAGAGAGCATAGCTACGGACTTGGAAAAGTACAAAATAATAATGCTTGATTCACGCAGTATCTAAGCAATAAATAATTAACATATTATCCTGTTTCTAGAGATGTCTCATGTAACATCCCTGTGTTCATTCATAGCATTTTGAAGGGCAGTGGCAAAACAGCTTCCCCAGCACTTCCCCTGAATGTAAACACATAGAAATTTGCTATTCCATGCAACTTCTAAACTGTGCTCACGGGTACTAACCAGTCATTTCTCTTTGATGTAAAATGATGTGAAGGAGTTGGACATGAGGATGAAATGGAATGAAAAAGTCATAATTTGGGTCCAGAGGTTTCATTATAAATTCTTTTAAACCTTTTTGACAATGCTGATCAGCCTTGTTATTTTCAAAAAATGCTGTAGCATCTAAATGCTGCAGTCAACTTAGGGGTCTGTGGTGCCTAGTGAAAATGCTGAGTATGTGGCTCTCATTCCACTCCAAGAGAGAATCATACAGTTCAAGAGTATTGTGTAGAGATGGCAAAGGCAGAATTCTAGAATTGCTGAATTTGATCATGTATTTGTAACTGTCACATGACATGATGATGGGTGATGTGTTTCGCAGGCACTAATATCTTTCTATCCTTAACAAAAATGGCATAGTTAATCACCATATTTCATTGCCACAAGTCATGTCAAAGCTCAGAAGCCCAAGAAGTTTGCTGCTATCACTCAACTAAGCATCTACATCTTCATAAATCCACAGCCCCTCTTCAGGAGCTGCAGTTTTCAAGAGTCACCCTGAGTGAAGCCATTAGCATCCTCTCAGGATGCATCCTCCTAGCAATGAGCTGCCAATGGTGTCAGCAAATGGGAAGATCAGGCTGGATGAGTTCCAGCCCTCTTGATCCAGTAACTGGAGCAGAAGATCCCCATAGTCCCACAGAAGGGAACCTCCTTCTTCAGTGTCACATCTTAAAGCAAATATACAGGGCAATGGATGCTGTGAGCTGCTTGCAAGAAATTGTGTTGCCCCAGGGGGAGGCACAAAGATTTAGCAGGGTAAGTAGAGTTTACACAGCAGGCAAGTGCTGGCACTATTTGCATGCTGCTGGCAGTCCCACAACTTCAGAGAGTTTCTCTCAGGCTGAATTCATTAACATCTGAGGAATTACACGCTCAGGTTGTGTATCCTTTATACTTCTGAAGGAAGAGAAACCGTAGGTAAAGAGCAAATACAGTTCCCCTGTTCTACACATTATTTACCTCACTGAATGGTGAGGCTCCCTTTTTTTAGGGGTGTTCCTGTATACACTGACTAAGCCATCAGGCCTTGGTATCATTTTTGAATTGTAGGCAGTGATTCTACTGTTTCTGGAAAACAAGGGGGAAATATGAGATCATGGAGGCTACTGCTTATTAGAGAATTGAAAAATGATAATACTGTGATCTTTTAATTAGGTATTGTCAAGTTGAGTTAACTTTTCATTTGTGCAACTACATGTTTTTGTACTGAACTGATGTAATTGTTTTATCATGTTAAGTCTGATTTTTCAATAGCATTGCAAATTCCTTCACCTAGGCTACTTATGTATTATGGAGACTGGTGGGCCTGAGGCACACTAAAGGTTTTTTTCATAAGCAACATTAGATTTACATCCACAAATCTGGTTGTTCTCAACTTCTGAGCAACTGATTTTGCAGTTGTATCACACAACAGAGTACTCTACTCATTTTCTCTTGCTTTTGGGAAACATCAGCTAAAGAGGGAAAGAATAATTCTAAACTACAGATTCCATTTTTTCACATATAATCAGGATG
>VZTL01046298.1:1982-37674 GCA_013400535.1 Scopus umbretta | reverse complement strand
AATGAAGGGTCTGTTTAATTTTGATAGCTCTGTTGCTACAGTAAACAATCAGTCCCTGAATTTTTCAATGGGAGAACATGCCTTTTCTGAAAATATCTGGCTAAGAATCAAATTATGAGGGCATAGTTTACTCTTGCCAAGAGTAAAGGAATAATTAGGTCCAGGGATCTTTTGTTCCTGGCTCTGTTTTGTTTTTTTTTTTCCCCTTTATTTTTAGGTTAGGGTAGGTTAACAATTAACATTTGCAAGGCCACATTTTTCTGTTTTGAAGAGGTGGCAATAGTTGACTATTCACACTGTACTACCTGAATGAAACCTGTCTGAGGAGACTGATTTTTTTTTTTTTTTTAAATNTTCCTTTTTTTTTCCTTTTTTTTTTTTTTTTTTTTTTAAATGATGATTTTAACTGGATTTAGAGTAATTAATGATTCGCTTGTTCTTTTATATTACTTGTCACACCCAGAGCTTTGGCTAAATAATTTTATATTGTAATGTTCTTTAAAAAAAAAAAAATCACATCCGGAATCGTGTTATAATGGAACCAAGTCAGATTTAGTACATTCAAACACAAATGCTAGTCAACAAACTGCTGTTACAGCTATTGTTTACGTTCTGTACCAGCAGAAGGCTTGCTACTATATCAGTGTACAAAGGACAGAAGGCAACCTTCCTCTGAAGAAGCTTTGTTTTTCATATCTGCACCTAGTTTAGACCAAGTACTGCAATGAAGCTACAAGCTTACTTCTACAATTTTAGCTTCTGGATTTTTGCAGTAACCTTAAAATGTTTTGTACCCCCCAAACAAATATGAAGTAACAGTATTCTTATTGAATATTAATGGGAAATTTTATTAAGTAAAAGATTTGAAACCTTTACTCCACAAAGAATCCTAAAGCTTTTCCAATTGTTACTTTTTCTTTCACTTCTGTTTAAATGAGTCTTTATAGTGCCTTGGAACTGAGAGAAATATAGCTGTAGGAGACCAATATGTAACGTACATTCTAAATGCATTTTTTTTTCTTATGACAACCTCTCATGTTAATCTTTGTGCTCTTACTCAAGGATCTGATCTGAAATGTTCTCCTGGAAGCTTAATGTAAGGAAAGGAGCTACTTCTAATGGGGTCTTCTTTGCAAGTTATTTAGAACTTTATTGATCTCAGGTAGTACCTTCAATTATACCAGGACAAGGAAATGCAAAGCTCGTAGCAAAGATATTTATAGCTTCATGAATATACTCACCAGAGAACATATACTTTATTCTCTAATATGCAGGTTAAAGAAGAAGGATGAGCTTCAGAAATTCTCGTCTTGCTGCTAGCTATGCCAGATTGCTTTGTGGGATGTGAGAATTGATGCTGCACAGTTACGTTGGCAATGGAGATGTTCTTTCTTCAGTAGCACAGTTGGGAATACTTTATTTGTGTTTCTAGCTTGTGTATTACAAAGACAATCTAATGGACTGTTACGGTATTGGTGTGTCAATGGAACTCAAAGAATACTGGTACAGAGAATGATACAGAGAAGGTAACATCTCTGAAGTTACTAGCGTTGATCACTATTTCTGAAATATACCTTAAAAACGTGTGCATGCATATAAGCTTGTGCATGTGTTTTTTAAAAAAAAAAAGGGAAAAGGATTGCAAAGTCAAGTAACTTGGGTGGAATTAATCTCATCCACTTTTTCAGTGCATAGGTCTTGCATAACCAATCTCCTTATTTTATATAAATTGAGAGCATCCAGCATCCAAAAAGCAATTCTTACCATCTGGAAGTTATTAAAATCAGTAACCTTCTGGCCGAATCTCCTCTCCTTCCCCTGCTTTTATTAGTTGTGGGGAAAGCCTTGAGAACGCACATTGGATGGATAACTCTTAGCTGGCTAAAGCAAAATGAGATGGACTCTACCTTAAGAAATATTTGAGGTTTTTGGTAGAATTATTGAGTCCTTTCAAACACAGAATATACTTGTTCTTAGTTTAAATTTAGCTTTGGAGATTGATGTTTCTATTTTAGACCTGGAGAAGGGCTTCAGTTTCTTTTGCGTGCACCAGTAGTTCTAATAAAAGAATGCTACCTTTTCCCCTCAAAATACTGCTTTGCCTATATATACTGTGATAAACTTACTTTTTTGCATGCAACTTTCTAGACTTCTCAAATACAAAATTCATCATGTAACACCATATGGATACCCACGCAGTTGTCACACAGCTGTCAGCTTCTAGTATTTGAGATGGTGTAGCTAGTAACCTGTTGCCTTCATCCCCCGTACATACCAGAATGCTGTGGAATAAGACTCATCCGTGGTTTCAGTGGGTTTGCAGCTATTTCTGAATTCTCACCATTCCTCTGCTTCCAGTAAAACTGGGTTCCAGTAAATGTTACATGTTCATAGATTCATTTGTTTGTTATGCCAGTTTTAATACGAACTTCTGAGTCCAGGTGCCTTATCCCAGTTCTCTCTTCCATTCTGTTTCCAGCCTGCATTTGTTCTTCTTTTCCTAATCTCTTTAGCCTATGTATTCCCTGGCCCTCAGCTCTTCATTGTGCACTTTTTTATCCCCTCTCCTGACATTTTCTTTCCAGTATTTGGGACAATAAACTTGGTGAGATCAAGACTCAGCTTTCCTTCCCCTTTTTCCAAGAAGTATTCATTTCTCACGTTTGGGCAAACTTTCACAATAAACCTAAATTTTGTATGATCTTTCTGGCTCAAAAGCACATGTGTTTATGCAGGATCTAAAAGTGGGATGTGTTAGTCTTTATCGGTAGGGGCAATTTTTGTTAGTATAGCTTTTTTTAATCTTCCTGGAACTTGTGTGATGTTTAGACTTTTTTCCTTTTTGAGATATAAGAAAAAATATACTGACCTAGTCACGAGTCTTTGAATGCTGCAGAAACTGCCTGAAATAAGTCCACAAACTCTCTTTCTCAATTTAGCTCCAGAACTGAAATTTCATCTGTAGAAATGCTATTTTTATGAAGACTTAGCTGCCATTTCTTCTCCAAGTACTAGTAGTAACAGAAGTCTTCCTTGGGTGCAGAGTCCTTTTATTTCCTCATGTACTTTCTGCTTCTCAAGCTAACTAAATTACCACTTGTGTAGAGGCGGCCCTCCTGTTCCTCTGACCTCTGCAATGGTGATCAGTAAAACCCGTGTGTGTTTGAGGTATGAATCTTGCCTGCTGTCTTTTTATAAGCAGTATGGATTGCATTTTAATCCTTAATGCTATTCTATAAAGAAGAGAAAATCTCTAGAAGGAATGCAGTTTTAAATGCTTGGCAGAACAAAATGACAGTTTTCTTAAGAGGCAAGAATTTCTCTTTTACCCAAAGAATGCAGTGTTTGTATAATGCTAGAGAAGAAAAACCTTTCTTTTTCTGCAAACCTTAATATAGAAACTTTGAGAAGAAAAGAAGGTGTCCACTGAAACCCATATCAATGTACAGACTGGAAGAAACTTACTTTTTTAAAAAATAGCTAAATTGAAAGGGAAGTAGGAAAGAGCATTGATTTAAGATTCTGTAAAGCATCCATCAGGCTGGTAGGGAAAGAGTCGGAAGTGAGGAGAACTAATCAATAAAATGTCAGGAAAAATGATCCTGCTCAATTATAATGCTAAAACAATTAAAAAATTGAGGACAAGAAAGTACTATGAACTTGCACCTATAGGGCTTTCCCTGTTACAAGATTGCCCTGGAATTTTGCTTTGATAAGACCATAATGTCAGTAAAAATATCTCTTGAATGAGGGGAAAAAACCTACAGAGCCAAAAGATGTCTTTTTGTAAATGCCACAAAATCCTGAGAGGGAAAAAAATCATTTTCTCTCCATAATACTGTTGTCTAATGTAAGAAGTAGCCAAAGAACTGAGGCTAGAAAACAGAGGTGACATTTCCTGTTCAAATTTGTCATCCCTTCCCTAGAGAGCAAAACAAAAATATTATCATTAAAGGTCTGAAAGAAGTGAAAGGGATGTTTGGGAGCCTTAGTGCTACTTGAGGAGAAAGGAGATATTGTATGACAGAGAGACCATGGAATGGCAGATTCTTAGGGTTAATGTAGACATCTATGAAGTGTTCCATAGCCAGACCTGTCAATGAGCTGAGACCAGATTACCAAGGGTGTTAGTCATGTTCAGGAACACCTTTTACCTACTAAATTGCACAGATAAGATGGTGTTACACTATTTTGTGTGCCCAAAATGGGGGAAAACCCCAGTTTTCAGTTTAAAACATTATTTTAAAAATTGGAAACACTACATATAAAAACTTCTAATCTTTGGGATTCAACATTTGGGAATAACATTGTAGCTCAGGCTTTCCCCCAGATGCGGAAAACTTGTAATTATTAACATATACTCTCTTTCAAATTAATGTATTAAAACCAAAAATAACCTCAACCATGGCTCTTGCTTCTGCTTCAGAGCAGATCTGGAATGGCCATTTGTTGGCAATGACTCAAGAGAATTCAGCCCATGCAGTTTAAAGGGGCCAGACAGGCAGCATCCAAAGGTACTGAGTCCTTGCAGCAGGACAACTAGCTCTTGATTGTCTTTGGAAGGTTGTGGAGACTGGGGGAGGCGCTTGATAAAGAGAAGGGACCAACATTTTTTTTTTTTTTTTAAATTAAAAGAAACAAAAAACCCCCACTCCAACTGGTTTTAACCATGTTTGGAAAATCCAAATGTGGTTTTCATGCATTTCCCATACATGCTTAAGCTGATGATGTGCTTTGACTTGATTTTCTTTTGATGTGCTGGTAAACCTGGAAAGATGACATGATTAAGATGCAAATTTAGGTACGTATGTATGCACACACCTGCACAAGTGTGTAAACTCCCAGTGTAGTTAATGGAAATCTAGTCAAGGAATAGAGGGAAGTTCAATTCATGCTTCTTTGGGGATGAAAGGTACACTTTAGTTCCCTAAGCATAAGCTCCTACTGTTCTTGGCGATACCTGGGATGCTATGCCTTAGCATCTGAAACTGAATTCCACCTGAAGAGTTTTGGCATCAGGAACCTGCTTGACAAGTCTGCCTTTGGTTCATAGTAGGTCTTGTTTCAGAGAACTAAAAAATGCCTGTCAGATTGTTGATAAGAAAAAAGACAAAAATTTAAAATGTGAAAGTACCAGATAAAAAATTGATTGTGTCAGTTGCAGAAGTAAAGATTTCAAAATTAAAGCTTGAAGTTTAGCCAGTCATGCTGAGACTATTTTGATGCTTAAAGTTGGTGTGGTAACACCGAAGGCTTTGACACTGCTGCATGTTTAAAAAACAAACAAAACAAAGAATTATTTTCTGAGAAGTTCTACCTACTCTTGAGTTATGAGGTGCCCAGGGAAGGAGCATTACATTAGAAATAACGAAGAGTTAAGGAATACACTGTAATTACAAACACCTTGCTGACCTCTGCATTTATGAAGTCAGCAATATCTTAAAAGAAGCCATAAAGGTAGTACAGGCTGCCTTCGTGCTTTTTTACTTTATCACGTGTATTCACAGTGTCAAGATTATGCTGTAAGAAGTAATGAAACAATACTGGTATCAGCCCAATGCATTATTATGCTGTTTATAAATAGCTTTATTCCCAAATATTTCACAGTTTCCATATTTAACAGGCAAAAATATCAAATCAAATTGGAAAAGGATTGGGGTACAAAACTGAAATTACTATTACTGACTCAGAAAATACATATGACCACTTACTGAATTCGGATTCTGTTTTACATCTAGGGTTGGGATTAAACAATACTGTCAAATTGTAAAATTATATAGATTAGTGCTACAATAGGATGAAACGAAGGCCAGATTATAAAAGAAATTGCTATAATAATACTAGTTTACCATGAAAAGCCAGAATAGCTGTATTTATAGTATCTAAAGGCTGCTTTTTGTCCCAGATCCTTTTCATTATGCTATTGTACAAATTCTTTGGGAATACATATTTACTTTTTTGCTTGGAGAAAATTGTGAATAAATATGAAAACCCCATTTTGAACAATGAAAGTTTCAATGTTAACCGCTGTCGTCAGCCTAGTAGTTAGTGGAACATACTGAGTGGGCTCACTTCCTTCAAGTGTTCTTTTCAGGGTAGTATTTTAGGGTTGTAGGACTGTTCAGATGCTAATGTTATAACCTTGAGTTAAAGAAACTGCTAATTCCTGATGTTTATGAAAAGCCCAGCATTCAGCATAATGTAAAAGAGGATGCAGGGAGAATTTGTACAGAGCTAACTTCAATCTGGAGAGATGAACTCCCCTGGGCTTCCTAGGGAGTCTAGGGAAGTCTCTTCCTCCATTTACACAGAGGTGACTGAGAGCACCTTAACTTTAGTCCTGCTCTGAATCGCTCTGTGAGCCTCTGCTGGTCTTGCATGAAAGTGGGAGGGACTAACCTGTAAGGCTAAGATTAGTTTTTGTAACTTTTGTGGAAAGTAGGGGCAGGGGGTGAGAATGTACGTTGGTAGCTTTCAAGTTTTTGAGGAATATAAAATGCATATGTTGTAATATGTTCCTCAGGATTGAGGTGTGCATCCTAGTAATTGCTCAAAGCACAGACAGCTACAACACGTTGCTCCAAGTCTTGTCTTGGTGGTTTTTAAATATCTCCAAGGCTATTCAGAAGAACCCCAGGGATGGGGACATTCAAGATTGGTTGAGAGGTGCCTTCCAGCCCCAACTGTCCTCCTGCGAGCCTGTGAACTTACTGCAGTCTGGAGACCCTCCGTCACCAGCGGAGGAGGGACACTTTGGTCTCTCTCAAGCCTGCCACTGGGGGCTGGGGCAGTTCAAAGGGGGACCCCAGTCTGTGACCCTGTGGATACAGATGGGCCACTCATTCGGTTTACAGATTTGTCCAACGGTTGGCTGAGAAATGCTTCATGTTTATGATTCCCTTAAATGACACTTGATTTAAACCAGATAAATAAAATTGGTCGTGCAAGCATTTACTCATAACATCTGAAGGGACAACATAGTTGTTGCAAGTGTTTATGAAAGACACAGATAAAGAAATCAGAGAAACTGTTTCAATCTGCNATAAAAACCTTTTCAATTCTCTTTGTTTTTTTTTTTTTTTTTTTTTTTTTTTGAAAAAATCTCTTTCCATCACTGCATATGCTTACTGGTTGTTTCCTGACAAACTGGTAGCTGCAGGTTTCAGCCTTTTTTTATGCTTCTTCCCCCGTGGAATAGCTGAGCTTTTATAGTTGCACCACCTTGGAAATCTTCTAGTGGGTTCAGACTGGTTCAAGTTTTCTCTAGTCCTCCTTTTGTTCTCCCTTAGCTAGGAGACAGTGTGGCCATCTTCTTTAAAATGGGCGTATGAAGTATATTAATCTTTGTTCCTTTAAGAGTCTTCTGCACTTAGCTGGTTAGTAAATAACATTCTGCTTTCAAGAGATATAAGATTGATTTGTGGTGATTCATTCTAGATGCTTCTTCTCAAGTGAACTGTAACATGTATGTGCTGGAAAAATTCTAATCAATTTTCCAGTAAATAAAGGCATTGTGATAAGTCAGTCATCTGTCATTATTTACCAGAGACTCTGTTTCCCCAAAATTAAATAGGACTTTTGGATTAGGAAGTAATTTCCTCAGAGTTCTCCTATGCTAAGAGTGGTATTTCATAGATAAACCAAGTGTGGGGTTTTTTTTAACTGAAAAATAGGAGAATTACAGTTTTCTCTGTAATAGAAGGGGAAAAAAAAAGAAGGCAAATATAAGATTAAAACAGAGAAGCAACTCTTGAGAGAAATTCCCCAAAATATTTTAGGTGTACAAGAATACGTAGTGCTATGACTTATACTTCCCAATGTCAAACTGTTTAAAAAAAAGAAGTTGAGTCAGTCATCTTGCACATCTCTTCTGTCTACAGAGAATATTCTAAGATACCCCACTAGATTTTGAAAATAATGTTGCAAAACTGCCAGAACCTAATATTAGAAGTCTTGAAAAGACAGGAAGCTGTGTTCTGATCTTGATAGTACTGGCCAAAGGTAGCAGTGTTTTAAGGCAGAGTGCAAATGGAGTCAGGACGGTGTCTGGACAAGGTCTTAAGGACCTGATTTATATGCAGGTAACAGTGCCTGTTATCTCTCAGAACTTGCATTGTGAGGTAGCTTGGCCTAAGCTTAAAGACTTTTGTAATAACATGTGTTTTATTTATGATATGTTGATCAATACTGACTAAAATGTTAATATTTTATGTTCTTGTTTTGAGAATAACTTTGAAAAATTAATTTGCTGCGTTATTTTAAAGTCTTAATTTTAAGCAACTCATGAAAATAAATGCTTTACTATCTTGTAATGGTTTCATGGGCTTCTGTTGCCTCGCTGCTGATTGCTTAATATTCTGTGATTTTTGCTAGAATCAAGATTATTGAAAGATCTATTCTAAACACTTAAATGTTGAAGAACATAATAACGCTTATGTAAGTCAAAGTAAAACTGTACTACTTTGTTCAGAAAAGACATTAGCCATAGGGTGTGTTTGGCTGAATTTTGTTGATATTTTTTTTTTAAATGTGTGTCTTTGTTGTGGCAAACTAAATTATGTGAATATAATTATGGATTGCTGAGGATCAAATCAGTTTCTCGCTTGCTTCTAAATTATTTTTATAAATTGCAAATATTACTTATGAGTAGAGAATACAACTGATTTAACTTTTTCTAGCAGAGGTTAAGCATGTATTTCTTTGGGCCTTACAGCCTCATGCTTGTACAGATGGAAAACATGAGCCAATCACAGAACATGCAATATCATATCTTAATGTGATACTTGATATATCAGTCTAAAACCTTGGATGTGATGTACTAGGTGTTGCTGGAGCAGCACCACCTGAGTAAAGGCAGCAACATGCTGCTTCTCCATGGCACATGCTCAGTATTGACTATCACTGTCTCTACTCATGTTTGTTGATTTTTATAAATGTTTATTCTTTTTTTTGCCTAAAAAATCCACGCTTGAGAAATTCTTATAATTGTATGGGGTGAGGCAATAAAATTATAGCTGAATGATGTAACTTTCCAAAGGACATAAGATTATCTATTTTTCAAGAATCTTTTTGTGTACCTATGCTTTGTGTCAAATTTTCCTTGATGTGGCAAAGAAAAAGGAAGTAAAAAATCCTAACAGAAACCTTTGAAACAAAATGGGGACAAATATTTGAAGAGATTTTTCTTGTCACATAATATTTTCAAGAACAGCATATAGTTTGTAGGATATGTTTCTTTTTCCAGAGAGGAATGGTTATAGTTCTAAGATCTTGAGTTATGTTGAAGATCACCTTTCTCCTTGAGTACTCTCATCATTAACATCAAGGATTTTTCTGGAAAACCACAGAGATACATCCTTGTACTGTTTTGGAAAAGCACTGTCATGCCATATATATTAAGTAGAGACAATGGAAAAATAGGGGACCTCTGTCCTTTACATTAAATAAAATGAAATGCTTTCAAATCGGGGAACTCTCCTGTCACCAGTATCAAACTACCAGGTGCTGCATGGGAGAGATATCTCTGGGTGGCTAGCAGAAGAGCTGTCAGAACTGCTCAGCTCCAGTAAGGATGCTCACCGCTCATCTGTGGCTAAGTGGACAGACAGTAAATCCCATGTTTTTTCCAGAAGCAATTCCCATGCATATTTTGAGGTAAAGGAAAGGATTGAGCCCTAGCATGAAGTCGTTCCCATCTCCAGGACTGGAGATACCCTTTTTCTCTGAACAGGTATCTCCTTCCTCCTCTATATTGAAGCAAATGGAACAGACATAGATTAAGAAATTTTTGACTTACCCTTATTAAATGGTATTAGCAGATTTGTACATGGAGAAGAGACATATTTTGCCCCATTTTAGACACATATAAAACATGGAGTCTGAATAATCAGTTTGTGTATGCCCTTAACTTTTACACAAAGTGTTTTCAGTAGCATACATCTGTTGTTGCATACTTAACTGTAAAACAGTGTTTTTCCTTTAGTTCTATAACACAGAATATTTATTAATAAGCAGAGGTAGTACCGATGCTAAAAGAGATTTGACTTGTGCGTTCGCAAATTTGCCATTGCCTCAGAATGTAAAGTGAAATATTGAGGCCAGAATTTCTTAGTAGAGCTAAATAATGAGATGCTTAGTAATAAATGTAGCTGAGTGAAGCAAAACTACAGCTAAGTGAACTAAAATTTTCATACTTCATTTTATAAGCTAGTAGTAGACATCAGAAAGGATATTCCATGTTCCACAAAGAGTACAGAATGTTTACAATTAGTTGAGTTTTTTATTTCCTCGACATTCAGTGAAGTCCTAAACATTGAATCAATAGTAACAGCTTATCTACATAGACGATACATTAATTGGATATGAGAATTTTCCATGCTAGGAGTTGGACACTGAGCTATTGTCTGAGGAGGGCTTCTGCAGTCAGTCTGAACGTTGTTTTCAGAACTGTTCTGTTTCAGAGTACAGTCTTCAAAAACACCTTTTGAAATGCAAAAAAGATATTTTAGAGAATGACAGTTTTATTTTGGAGAATTCTGCTTTGGCCTGTTTTTCAAGAGCGGAGAACCAGATCCACAAAAGAGCTCAGGTCTCCAAAAGGACTTTTAAGTAGGTTTAAGTAGCAAAGTCTAAATTTGATCTGTAAAGAACTTTTCAGATTCCCGCAGAAATCTGAATTTTCACTGTTGAATTCCCTCATTGCTCAAAGTTCTGCTTGTCTGCGTATCCCCAGTTCTGTGCATCTTCTCAGGGCTTAGCGATGTGGTGTCTGATTACTTTGCTCCTCGTGCGTGTCAGTCCTTGTTTGAAACTTCAGATTGGGCCTGCACTATCTGACAGCTCTAGACAGCTCATCTGTCTCCTAATCCAGGAAACATACTCTTACCGCCCCTACTATATGCCTGCTAAATTGGTCCATATACAAAATGTATTCCATGTTTTCCAGTCTCATTCTGTATTAGTTTGTGTAAATGACAGTTATGTACAATGGCTGATCAAAAGCTATTGCACAGTCTACATATGCTCCTTGTCTGCAACATCATACAGTATATAGGAAATTGAGTTCTTACTGTTTTCTTCCTCCAAGGAAGGTTATTCTATATATGACTGACAAATCTGAGAAGTTTTGTAAAAATTTTCTCTTTTTAAAACTTGCATTTCTCTGTAAAATTTGGTTGAAACTGGACGTCTAGTTTAGAATTACTAGTGGTGACGGCAAATGGAGAGACAGACAAACTGGTCATTTGAGGTGGATTCTTCCCTTGGAAACTAGTTTAAAACATGATCAAGGAGCAGCTACTATTTTTTGTGACACCTCATATAAACTATTTGGTTGGTTTAGGGCATTAACCAAGAAATGGGAAACTTGCACTCGGCTTCAATTTTCTGTTCTGCCTGCTGGAGCATTCCTAAACCCTACCATTTTGGAGGCATTCCACATCATAGGGAAGTTACAGGCTTTTTGTCAAGCAGGTGCATTGTATTTAAAAACCTATGCACAGCAATCTTCAGTGTCCTTGTATCCATTTTAGCTTTGGCTTCACTGCTTCACCAGTAGCTGACTCCTAGAGAATGCCATTTAGATGTGATGAGATCCTCCAAGAAACCGAGACAAGAATGTCCCTCCCTAAGGAGGAAAAAAATGTTACTAGTGTAACTCCTTAAAATGCCTATTGTCTAGTCTCATTTAGGTGTTGTTTCACTTCAGGTTGTTTAAATATATTATTGGGTGGGGGGGGGGGTTCAAGTTAGGGAATGTGTTAGGTATAAATTCTTGATTGCATATTTATGACAATATTAATTAGTTTAATGAAATAATACAAGTTATAAAGCTTTTCAGATGAAAATTTCTTAAATGTTATAGTATTTTGATACTGTTTGGATAACTTTTTCTTCCATATGTGTGTTGCTACAGTCTTTATGTTCCTGTTCGTCAGAGAGCTGCTCGTGCTTTAAATACTGTGAATAGTCAATATCGTACAGGACAGTTGATAGCATATCTTACATAAGTCTTTGCAAGACTGTGACCCGAGAGCTTTTAAAACTTAATTTCCAAAATAATCACATTCACCATACACATCAGGGACAGCAGCATATGGCAGAGAAGCCACATGGACTAGATTTCTTGAGTGGTGCAGAATTGCTGTCTGTGCGAGGCAACAGCTTTTAACTCCTACATTTCTGTCAGTGTACTTAGCCATTACTTCAAGAATAAAAATACAGTCTTTTGATGGTTGCTGAAAGATCTACAAATTTTTCTTTTCCTTCATGTGAAATAGGAATGTAATGCTAATGGATAAATGTGGCTCATCTGCAAAGTGGTGTAGGCACACTGTCTAAACATAGGCATGTTACAGTCAGCAGAGGATTTTGAGAGCAATTGCCATGTTCCTTTTCTGAAAAACCTTTCAGAGGCTTACTTAGCCAAAGCACCTAACAGTAGATACCAGAAGTCAAATGAGCTAAACGTACTCACCCTCTTAGTGTGTTCTTTCATAGCACTAGTAACTATTAACTACTATAGGTAGAGTTAGTAAATATAAAAATACTGTAACTTAGTAGTAGCAGTATAATTAGTAAAATAGTCTGTTCAGTTTAGTTTAGATCATTAAGTTTATAAGCTTCCCAAAACAAAAACATATAGGAAGTGTATTTGACATAAAACCTACAGACAAGCCTTTCAGAATCACTCTGAACCTGAAATGCGTATTATCTCCTCAGTCCTGACATTCCTTTTTCTGTAAAATTGCTTGAGCAAAGAAAGGGTAGTGCTTGAACCTGTGTAGTATCTCAGCTGAGTATGAAAATTGTCAGCCTTCAGATTAGATCAGTGTATATGAAGGGTGGGTTTTGGTAGCAGAAAAGCAATGCAAGTCCTCTCCAAGAGCTAAGTAGCATGTGCTGCTTCTGCTGAACTCGCCTTCTTCAGTGCAGGGTTTGATCACTTAAGTCAATACACAAAATAATGCTTCCCAGTTTTTCTGATAGATGTTATGAGTGACGATTGAAAGATTTTTTTTTTTAAACGTGCAAATTATACACACACATATACATTTTTATGTTTCTTTTGGACAAACCACAGGGTTCTCAGCCTGGTGAAGTTTACCCAACATTGTAATACTTTCCAGCCAACAAGTACAATATGAATATGCAAACTCATTTTTATTGATTTTTATTTGTAGTAGTACTGATTTTCCTTTAAAAACCTTAAAAAAGCATTAATCACTATCTACAGTAGTCTTTCCAGGTGCTTTTATTTTAAATGGGATCAGGTGTTCTACAGGTTCACATGTTGTGATGATTTAAAGTGAAAAATGGAGTAGACATTTGTGTTATTCGGTACTTGGTTATGCACATGTCTTCAGGCATTCCAGAAGGGCTTCACTTTTTTATTGCTGTTCTCCAGTCCAGCCTTTGTATGCTATTAGTAGCGGGATATTGTTATTTTTTTATAAAACTGACGTTTGGAAAAGGCATGTAAGCTAGATCTGGCTCGTCAAATAACTCAGGTAGCATACTACATGTCTGCTCACATGCCCTTACTCCGTGGCCTTAGAGCTTCTTCCCCATCATGTTACTAAAATTCAGTTGCTATATCATTGTATGAACAGACCTGCACTAGTCATGTCATGGTGGCTACATTTTGACCATGTGCTAAATGCATTCTGCTTGCGTGACAAGAGACATATCTTCATTTAAGAGAAAAATTTGACCTATGATGAGCAGGTTTGGTGAGAATGGAGAATACTAAAGGAATGCAAAGGCAGGCAGGCATTAAGAAGTTATCACTTACGATTGTATAGTAAGCACGGATTAACACTTTTAAATGCAATTAGTGATTCTGGTTTTGGATAGGCTTCCTGTAAGATGACAACTTTTTTTTTAAGGAGGCACAGAGAATTTACTTTCCTAAAATCATGTTCTTTGTGGACCTTTGAACTTTGAAACCCAAAGGCTTTTGGCAACCAAAATTACAGGTCTCATTACTCACGTGCTAGTACAGTATTTTCATTTCAGCTCGCACAGATAAGCACCCACATGCGTACTTTAGTCAGATAAAAGATTGTTTGACTTTCAGAATAACTAACCAACAAGAGTCACAGGAACAACTCTTCTGGAAATGTAATTGAAATCTGGTACAAGGTATTTAAACATGAATTTTTGGCATTTAACTTTGCCTTTTCGTACTGGGGTTCCTAATTGTAATGGATTTGTTACATGTATTTTTGTATTGCGTTTGGCCTGATCACTGAGGTATTTACCAGATTTTTAATTAAACTTGTTTTGCATTGTGAAATTTCTCTGGATGTTTTTTGTTCCCTGTCTGCTGCTCAGGGAAGACAAAAAGCCAAAACAAAACCAAACCAACAAAAAAAACCCCAAAAACAAACAAACAAAAAAACCCCAAAAAAACCCCCACACAATAGATCATGCTCATTTCCCTTTCTTTGTTTTGTTTTACAGGAGACGCATGAAATTGTGGCTATCAAGAAATTCAAAGACAGTGAAGGTAACCTTTCCTGCTGCATAATCTTTCATGTCAATAACGGTGTTGTTAGTATCTCTCCAGTTAAAATAAGAAGTCTCATATATCAAGACATGATTTAAAAATTATAATGATTTATTAGCCCTGTGAATATTCAAGGCACTTGATCCTTTATACCTGCCTAGGGACTGCATTGTACACTCCAGCTAGATAACTACCTTTCTTGGTGCATCTATCTTAATATGGCTCAGATTGTGATGCCATACACGGGAGAGATCTATCACTCGGAGACTGAATGTGATCAGAAAATGGCAAAAACTCCTCGTGTAGTAGTGGCTTTAGTAGTCTGGGCCTTAGCATCCTTCATCTGTGGGAGGGATTCTAAATGTTAGGGGGACTTGAAGGGGTAAATGGAGGAGACTGAGAGAAGTCACTGAGAAGTTCAGTGGTACGAAGAAGAATCAGGGAGGTCTTAGGGATCCGTGGGAGGATTTGAGGGAGCTGGGTGGCAAGGCAGCAGCTCTGCCCTCCCTTCAGCAGACTCCACTCACCAGAGGGAACTTGCTTTTTGCCCCCTCACAGCAGCCTCTGTGTACTCTCTAGTGTTGCCAAGTTTGCTGAGAAGGAAGGGGACAGAGCTGACTCCTGCAAGGCTTACTGTTGCTGGCAAAGTGAAGGGCAAAAAGCAGGACACATGGAAATTATTGCCAGTGCTGCACACACCTATTCCTCACCGAGCAGTAATAAAACCAAAGATCTGTGCAAAACAAGACTGGCTCTCTGACCTCCACTCGTTGGGGGACAGTGAATCCTAGTATCCTATCATAGGCAAAACTGGCAATCAACCATGAGTGCAGCGGCCTACCTTGCGTACATCAGAAGCTAGCCCCAATCCCTAATGGGCTAGGACAAACAGGAGAAAGCAAGTATGAAGTAATAAGAGGAGTCCTCCCAGTCTGAGGCGATGCAGCTGTGATTTGCCGTATACCAAGGCTTTAGCTGAAAGCTAGTGATGTGGTTTAAAGAAACAGCAGCCACTTTATGTTAGCAAACTTTTCTTTTTTGTTATTCTTATAGGATTGCTGTTGGCTATGGAGGTGTGGTTGGTTACAAGGACTGTAATTTGCAGAGTCAGTTAGGCACCACAAAGTCAGTCTGTCATTTCATGCAGTGCAAACTCTTGCTTTGCAGCTGATATTGCCAGACACTTGAAGGATATATTTGATGAATCTTTTAGCTCTGCCATTCAGAAATCAGTTTTAAATCCCTGTTAAAGAATGTTAGGAGTTCATTTAATTGTGGTGATCATCTTGACCAGGTCATTAGAGTACTTCAGAATTGCTTTTTGGAACTCGATATGGCTATTCAGTACAGAACCTAGGCAATTAATCTGTTTAGTATTAAGCCCTAAACGGGATTATTATATTAGCTTGTCTACCAAAAAATGAAAACAAAATATGTAACGTTGCCATTAGGTCTGGCCTTCCAAGAGTGTTATGCAATATCAGTTTACATGACTGATGACTGCTTTTCAGAGTTGTAGCTAGTTGTTTACAAGTTTCTGGAAATATGACAGAAGTTCTTTTGATGGATTTGATTCAGCCCATTTCACATCTGTCTCATTAATACAGTAGTTCATTACAAATCTGAATATACTGTAATTGTTTCTATTGCCGATTTTTGTTTCACTGAATTTTTGCTGTTGTTTGACATATGCATGCTAAATACACTGGAAAGAGAGTGTCTAGTTATAGATGAAATTATGTAATCATGCTGATGCAAGCCAACACCAAGCACTCAGTTTTAAAATGAAATGATTTAGATTGCTCTAAATGGTATTTTTTTTTAAATCAAAACATTTGTGATTATAGTATTTTGTTTTTCTTTTCCCTCCTGCTGCACTTCAATTTTTTTTCTCTCTCTTCTGATGATGATTATTCGTGTTTTCATGACCTGTGTTATTCTCTCTCCCCTGCAAACATGTTTTTGCCTTCTGCTTGCTTGGAAAAACAATTTCTTTTCCTTGTTTCTACTTCCTCTGTCTCTGCGGTACATGACCTACAAATGTGATTTAGCTTTGAAGTCATGCAATCGTATCCCGTTTAATATCCCTCTGTTGTGTATAACAGTTCTAACAGATTAAGTACCCTGCTTCTACATGTGCATGGGCAAATTTACTGAATTAATGGATGAAAAAGAAAACCTAATATAATCTGGTTTACTTGACATTTCATTGGTAGTATCCTCAGTTCAGGGCCCCTTGATGATAAGCAGTGTATGAAGCTTTAGTAAAACACTCCTCCTTTCTTGAACAACTTTCAGACCACTAAATTGTCAAAACAACAGTTGAATTTCTTGGCTCCTCAGAATCATCCAAGGCTTCGTTGAATCAATACTTGCTCTACTGCCCACTGTGGGCATTAAAAACCTTGTAGGGAAACTTACAGGACTTACAGATCAGTGCTTCAGTCTGGCTTTTGGAGAATAAAATTATTTTAGAATCAAACAGAATTTCTTTAATATTGTTCAAACATGAGCTTTGCGTTCCAGTGTTTCTGCTGAGGACATATTAACCCTGGCAGCGCCTTGTGCATGTAACATGTATTTGTGGGGTGGAGGATAAGTCTGCACACATACATGCATATTTTTTGAAGCATATTAGTGCTCTTCATAATAAAAAAAAAAAAGATAGAAATGCAAATGATTTGTTTCTTATGACTTTTTCTGCCACTGAAAACCTAGATAGTAGTGATGAGAATTCTGTGAGGGTGGCATAACGGCACATTCCTCAGTTACCTCTCTTACAGTGCAGAAACATCCAGGCAGCAGAGTCAGCCCACAGTGGATAAGAAGCCTTTTCCCCTGTAATATCTAGAAATAGAGAATTTAGTCAGGGGTTCAAAACATTTATAACACTCTTTGCTCGGGGTTTTTGTTTTTCAATAAGTTTTACTCTGTCGCTTTTACTTTGCACTCTAGAAAATGAAGAAGTCAAAGAAACCACTTTACGAGAGCTTAAAATGCTTCGCACTTTGAAACAGGAGAACATAGTGGAGCTGAAGGAAGCCTTCAGAAGAAGAGGAAAATTATACTTAGTTTTTGAATATGTGGAAAAAGTGAGTTGAGTTCGTACTATCCTTGCCACAGTTAAATCATCAGCTTACTGGAAAACTCTTGAAAATTACTTCTACTTTTAAAAATTAAGCTATTGTAATCGGTGAAGAGGAACACCAGAAACTTTAATACAATCTGAATTGTTTTAATTAGACATTTATTGTGAGAAAGCAACACTGATAGCTTTACTATTGTTTTTACTTCATGTGTTGGTCTTTAAAAAAAACAGTTCTTCCATATATGACTACAAATGTGTTCAGACAATGTAGTCTGCAGTACATATAATTTCAAGGAAAATTTGCATCCAGACTCTATAGTCCAGTTTAATTGTAAAGCTGATTGACTGTCCTATGTTATGTTGCATAATGAATCTTGACATAGTCTTTCAAAACAAGACCCTAGACTTTTGATCTTGGAATCTGTTTCAACTTTCTCCATCCTTCCCTGTTACAAATAAGATTTGTATATTTCTGTAACAAGGCCACTATCAATAGTTGCTTGGAGGGATTTGGCAAAGATCACTGCCGTTATTTCCAATCGTGACCTCATTGAAAACGATTCCAAAATTTGCTTAGATTGCCCTACTACTGCCAAGCATCCTGGTCTGTTTCCAGGTAGAAACAACCTTGAACAGATTGATCTTTCATTATTTTTGCAATCTTCATGATAAAGGTATGCCTTCCCTCTCTATTCTAGCCATTTAGCATTTATTTATGGAAATAATTAGATGGTATTCAGGTACATATAGTAAAAACAAATGCAAGCTTAAATATATGTATCTCTGTAGTTTTCATAAGCTATTCTTCCCTCGATTGAAATTTTCATTTAATATCCTGCCAGTGCAATGTTGCAGTCTAGCTGAGTGCTAGTCCTCTTCAGTCAATTCTCTCTCATGTAAAGATTCTTTACCCTAAATACTGTGTCTTCTTTACCTCAGTTTACAATTTATTATGTTGTATAACTTTATTGCATAATGTGAGGTGACATATATTAGCCCACAGTTTGGCAGAAATCAGTTTTGTTTTTCACCAGCAGATCCGCAACTTCTAATGCGGTGGTTCTTACTTAAATCTAACATCCAAAGCTTGACATGTTCCACCCATGTTCTTTGTAATTGTTGCAGACACGTGGAATGTCTTTGATCACACACCAACTTAGAACATACATTTAATTTTATATTCTAGTTGATTTGGCTAAGCTCACCATAATAGTGGGTTGGAAGAGCAGCATAAGTAAAAGGTATTTAATTGATCTGATACGTTAGTGTACTTTAAAAGTTGTTAATATTGGTAAAAATACCGAGTTGCAACATCTAACATTATTTGCTTCAGAATAAAAGAATATAATGATAAAGGTAGACATCATGTATAGTCTGTGCCTAATGGCATTTCTATATTAATAGTCACCAATATTTTCAGTTAAACTTCATAGTCCATGGGTGTTTCTCATTTTCAGATACATCAAATAGTTTCCACAATAGTTTCTTTGAAGACCAGGATGATTTCTGTATTTTTGGATGAAGGAAGAATAGAATGAATTAAATAAAATGTGGTATAGTAGGCTAATTTTTGTTTTAACTGGTGATGAGGACCTTCTGTCCTTTAGGGAGACTTAGCTCTGCAATACTCAAATCCAGATTACTTAAATTCACATTTAGTCTAATCTCCTTTATTCATCATCCCCTTAGTTAATGTCTTCATACAGGATTATGTCTTGCTGTGTTGATGCTACTATTTCGGTTCTTATTTGTAACACTAACTTCTTGACTTACTTATACAGATCCACAGGCTTCTATGTGGAAAAGAGTCTAAGAAAAATCAATATGGTTCCTTAAAAAATGCCTTTTCTCACATCTGAAGTGTATTTCTAAGGAAACTTACACTCAAGCACAGAAGTTCCAGTATTTATTCACAGATTGCAAAACTTAGAAATGTTTTCAAATATTATCAAAGTCTCCATTTGTTTTGTCTTATATTTATGTTCATTAAAATATCTTACAAGAGAAACCTCAACAATTTTAGTATACAGCTAAAGAAAATGTTTGTCAAAGACAAGGTAAATTTATTTTAAATGAAAAATCTACAAATGCTCAAATCCATAATTAAATGAGTTGTGTAAGGCAGTATAGCCAGAAAACTTATTTCTATTTCAGACTTCAGTAAATAAGACCTTTCTGTCTTCAAAAAGCAGGCTACTGCTGCGCGTTATTCATTCAGGATTCAGAGTATAAACTCCATTGTACTTCTAATTGTGCAAAATTGGAGACATTTGCTAAGACAATGGGAATCTAAATGTCCTTTTTCAAAGAGGAAATTTAGTAGTATAAGCAATCAGTTTATGTTCTTCCCTAGGTACATCCATAAAACAGTTAATATGGCCATAGTTACTGTAGTGCAAATGTGTCTGAGATCGGTATAGCTGATACATAGCTCTAGTATGCCCCATGAGGCATTTTCATATCTGTTACTTCACTTCCAGTAACAGGCTTGTGTTGCTTCAACTATACCCATTCACAGACAGACATAGTTTGTGATTAATCATGGCCCTGCTACATCAAAGCAGCAGCACTAGCTTAATAATGAAGAAAGTAAGTTAAAGCACAGTTGGGCATTTCCAAAATGCTGTGCTCTACTGAACTTTTCATATAGCCACACTGACCTCGTGTTTCTGTTCAAGCAACTTCTTGTAACTAAATGACTTTTTAGAAGTTTTAGGCTAAGTGGTTTGATGACAGTCTTTTAAGGACTTGCAGTATATTTGTGGTTCACCTTTAAGGATTGTTGTCTTCACAAGTGCTTTCTCTAAAATGATAACAGCTAGTAGTATGCTTACAATTAAAATACACTCCGTGAATGTTAAACTACTGATTTTGCATAGCCAGGCTCACTGGCCTAAGTATGTTGCTTCAGAATGCTGAAAGCGTGTTCTCTTTTAGCAACTACAATAGAACTCTTCTAAATAATGTGTCTCTTAAACATTTAGAATATGCTTGAATTGCTAGAAGAAATGCCAAATGGAGTTCCACCAGAAAAAGTGAAAAGCTATATCTACCAGCTAATTAAAGCAATTCATTGGTGCCATAAGAATGATATTGTTCATAGAGGTAAGTGTATGGTTCTCCACATGGAAATAAGCCCCAAGTAGGAATTTGCTTTCTAAAGGGAAAGATGTTACAGCTTGAAGTAACTTGCATTTAACATAAATATAAGCAATTGCTTTATATTGTGTCCAAAGAAGAGCAGCGAAGCTGGTGAAGGGTCTAGAGCACAAGTCTTATGAGGAGCCGCTTGAGGGAACTAGGGTTGGTTTAGTCTGGAGGAGAGGAGGCTGAGGGGAGACCTTATCGCTCTCTACAACTTCCTGAAAGGAGGTTGTAGCGGGGTAGGCGTCAGTCTCTTCGCCCAAGTAACCAGCAATAGAACAAGAGGAAATGGCCTCAAGTTGCACCAGGGGAGGTTTAGATTGGATATTAGGAAAAATTTCTCTACAGAAAGAGTGGTGAGGCATTGGACCAGGCTGCCCAGGGAGGTGGGGGAGGCCCCATCCCTGGAGGTAATTTAAAAGATGTGTAGATGTGGCGCTTAGGACCATGGTTTAGTGGTGGGCTTGGCAGTCTTAAGTTTGTGGTTGGACTCAGTGATCTTAATGGTCTTTTTCAACCTAAACAATTCTGTGATTCTGTATCAACAGAAAAAAAAGATCTGTAAATTTGGCTGGGTCTTAAGTCTGCTGCATGACTTCAGATCATTTTAAAAGTCAGTTCATCTACATGTAAAGCTTGCTGTCCACTGTCTTTGGGGTACGAATAAAGGTTGTATCATATTCATAAGTGAAACTGCAGTACAAACATCGCCAAAGGAAAAGGAATTTTTTTAAACATTTCATGGCACTCGGTCATTTCACTGTTGAATCTGATAACAGAATATTAGGAGAAAAATAACCCAGAACTGAAAGCTTGGTCCTCGGTGTTTTACTACTTAAAGCGGTTCCTCCCAGTTCCTCTGCATTCTGCTCTGTATATTTACTTTCTTCCCTAAACTTAAAGCACTCACAGTACGTACCTTGATGTGTGGCTTTATCTAGTTTTATGTATTTTATCCTGATTTAATAAAATTGTATTTTGCTTTGTGGCTTTGCAAGAGTAACATTTCTAATTAATGTTTCCAATAAATTAAAATTCTCATACAATATGCTATTTATATTTGAGACTGACCAATCATCAGTAAGAGTCTGAAAATATTTTGTAGAATATAGTTTGAAAAATGTACCATATATGGATACCACAATATCTGTATAGAAATAAAAAAAATGGGCTAAAAACTAGGCAACACATTTTTTCTAAACAAATGATGAGGTGATCAAGAAGATCATCATACTGAAAGTGTTTAGCACAACACACTTAACATTTTATTGGTTAACTGGGTAATTAAATGTCAGTTCTTTTTATTATTTTGCAATATCCAATATTCTGCATATTGGTTTGCTGCCCAGGAATATCTGTAAGCACCTTTTATCTTCCCATATTTGGTTGGGAAACACTTAAAAGACTTCAAAAGGCAGAAAATTAATTCTGCATGTTCACAAACTGAATTGCTGGAAGCTGTTTCAGCAGTTGCTCTTGTAATGCTTCACTTATGATTCCATGAATATTTCTAAATATGTTATAATGAAATCATATTTGTTGACAAAGTTCAAAATTAAAAAGAGATGTTAACAGCATTATTTTTTTTCTCTCTCACTCTGATACTCCAGATATCAAGCCAGAGAATCTCTTAATAAGCCACAATGATGTTCTGAAGTTGTGTGACTTTGGTAAGTTCAGTAGATAGATACCTGCTTCTTACCTTTTTAGAGGCAATCCCTTGCAGTGGAGTTTTGCCTTAGTCTTATGAGAGTTCTACAGTATGTACTGTTTAAAACCTTTTTAGTGGTCACAATTGATTACTTCTTCAGGTTTGTGGCTAGTACCTTAATTTGAAAGATCTCTGGGCTTAATTTACATACCCTGTGAAATACCTGTATTAACATGTCAATGTTACATTTACCTGTTCCTGTACTTGACAAGGTTTTTACTAGCAGTGTTATTGGCCCTCAGCTGAGAGCAGCACAGATGGTAAGCTGATTAGGGCGCTAGCAAAACTGTAGATTTATCTGGCCTGCATATTAGAAGAAAAGATAATTCTTCCTTGTTCAGCCAAGACACAGGAAACATACTTTTATATACTTTTTGAACCACTGGCTTTCATGGAAGGTTATGTGTGTAGTTATAGGTCAACTTTTCTTGTTATGTTAATCAAAGAATTGTGTGTCCACATAGGATTAATGACTGAAGGGCTGGAGGATAGAGGTGTAGGTGTAACGGTAACTTTGATGTTTCCTAACCTATCAATATCTGCTTAATGTCAGCTTTAAGGCTTTGAGGAATCAGCACCCAAGCACAAGGCGAACTTTGCCCACGTGAGTAAGCCCCAGAAGACAACAGGGCAGAGTGTACACTGTTCCAACAATCTGTATTTGTATTCTAAATGCTACATAAGCACAGAATAAAATATTGTTCCCTCTAAAAAGCTTACAGTTTGTCTTGGTAAAGAAAAAACAATTCCACAGTGCTACCCATGGGCGCTTTTCAGGGAGAGCAGTTTGAAAGCTGTCATTTCAAACCTCTGCAATTCTGAATGAAAAGAAGAACTGCTTAAAAAAATAGATGGAAATAGTTTTTTAGGAACACAAAAAAGGCATTTGTCATTTGCAGTGCTGCTTATTTCTTTTCATCCTAAAGGCATTTTTGCTTAAGCATTCAGAAACAATAACCGTTCTAGGGAAAGCCTTAGAAGATTTGGTCCGTATGAGTTCTTTGAATCACGGGCAATTTATTCTGCAGCGTGAGGAACCGCACAGCGCTGGCAGAACACCAGGGTACCCTTGCGCGGTGCCCGGGTGCCTTTGCCTTTTCGGTATCCACAGCCCCCCCCACGTGCGCCGCTGTAGCTGCCCTCCCCTGGCAGCGCTGTGCCCGGGCTGCCCTGGCGGCCTTGCCCAGAGCCGGTGGGGCAGGATTTTTCCCTCACCCCCCACTTATTTTCAGGGCCTTGCCCCCGCGACGCAAAGCCCGCTGGGGTCGGCAGGGCCAGGGCTGTGCCAGGGGGCCAAGGCTGGTGTGGCGTACGCCCGGCTCCCTCTTCACCCTTTCACCTCCTCCTGTGCCAGCTTTGGGTGGTCAGGGCACCCAATCGCTGCCTTGCGCCAAGCTTAACAACCAGTCAGCGGGCAGTGCCTGCCCCTGGCCGACGTGTGCTCCAATCAGGGCTAGAGGCGTCGCAAGCAGGAACAGCCAATAGGGGCGTGAGTAGGTCCTGATGGGAACCGTTCACCCCCACCTCCTTCCCTGGCCATGGGGAAGAGCCTTCCCCGGCCTTCGCCCTCCCTCGTTCTTTTTTTTGTTTTGTTTTTGGTTTTTTTTGGGGGGGGGGGATGTCTGCCCTGAAAGTAACACTCATCATTAGAGCTGGCACATGCCGTCCGCTAAATATTTGTGCGTGTGAACTCGTGTCAACATCCTTTGTGCAGCAGGAAAATAAAAGGCCAAACAAATGGTACGATCGTGTTCTGGATGACAGTTTTCTCACCAGGTGTAGATGATGTGAATTCTGTCGGCAGTGATGTTCTGGTCTGTTGGCTTGCTCACGCAGTACATTCCAGCCTTGTTCTCTTCCTGCTGTTGGAAGAGACAATGCCATCACAATGTATTGGTGATGCCATACCTTGAATACTGTGTTCAGTTTTGGGCCCCTCTCTGCAAGGACATTGAGGTGCTGGAGCATGTCCAGAGAAGAGCAGCGAAGCTGGTGAAGGGCCTGGACAAGTCTTATGAGGAGCGGCTTGAGGGAACTAGGGTTGTTTAGTCTGGAGAAGAGGAGGCTGAGGGGAGACCTTATCGCTCTCTACAACTGCCTGAAAGGAGGGTGTAGTGAGGAGGGTGTTGGTCTCTTCTCCCAGGTAACAAGTGATAGGATGAGAAGAAATGACCTCAGGTCACGCCAGGGGAGGTTTAGATTGCATATTAAGAAAAATTTCTTCACAGAAAGAGTGGTGAGGCATTGGACCAGGCTGCCCAGGGAGGTGGTGGAGTCACCATCCCTGGAGGTGCTTAAAAAACAAACGCGTGGATGTGGCGCTTTGGGACATGGTTTAGTAGGCATGGTGGTGTTGGGTTGATGATTGGACTAGATGATCTCAGAGGTCTTTTCCAACCTTAAATGATTCAGTTCTATTCTAATCACGGTGCTTGGCGTAACCTCAAGGAAGGCAACTCAGCTATGGGAATTTCTCTTGTTCTTATTGTTCATGTGGGTTAGTTTGAATTTTGATCAACGTTTCAGATTTAGAGGAGTTTAAAATTCCAAGCAACTCTTATAACTTGGGATCAATTTTAGTTTTTTAGCCGTATTGCTAATTGACATTATTGCTAGTAGCTTAAGCTATTACTATAAAGTGTCTGTCAGAATGGTATTAGCCACAAGCTAATCTACAGATTACATGAACATGTAATGATTAGTTAATGTAATGTAGGCGTACAGATTAGGATATTATAAGGATTCACCTTGTAACGTGATTTAACGTATTATAAGAATTTGCCTTTTAAACATGATTTAATGTATGCTCTCTGCCTACCTAACTTAAATCATGTTTTGGAACACAGGCACTTGTCATATACAGTGCCGCATTAGTCATGTGATAACAAATGCAATGAAAAAGTCTGTGCATCCATCCCAATGCAGATATTGAAGAAATTGGTTGTTTCCAAATAGCCCAGTGGACAAAACAGTTTGAATAGAAAAGTTCATAAATTTTTAGAGAGATAGTTCTTCATAATCCTTGTGCCATGTGTTCTGTACATATCGTGCTAGATAAAAATGAGATTGAATGTGGTGCTTGCCTGGACACATGTTGTGTGGGTGTCATTTCTGCCAATAGAAGTGGAAAAAGAGAACAGTACAAAATGCCGATTACAGCAGATGCATCTGACTGTTGGATATAGTTAGGCTTTCTGACTAGTGTGTTTGCTGTTTCAACACCAGGGCTTCAAAATTACTTGTTTTAGCAATCTCTTAATCTCTGTATGATACATAAGCATAGAAATTGTGAAACGCAGGACTGGAAAAGACCTCAAGAAATTCTCTAGTTCTTCCACCTACTCAAAGAAAGGATTAAGCATGTCTCTGTCATTCTTGACAGGTATTTGCTTAGCTTATTCTTAAAATTCTCAGCAACGGAGGTTTCCTAGTGTTCCTAGGCACCTATTTAAGTCCTTACAGGTCGTTAATGTTAGAATGCTTTACTTTGTGTATAACTTAAATTTGCCTTATTTCTTTCTAAGAAACTGACAATCTTCTCTTTGCCCCACACCTTTTTCTTTGACATCTCTCCTACCCTGTTCTGAGTTGTTTAAAGTCCTTTCTTGAAATCTCTTATTTTGCTTGTTCTCCCTCCTTGCATCATGATGCATTTGCAAACTCTGTTGCTTTCATAGTTGCTTTCACCCAAATTGCCTTCTGTCTTCATGTTCTAACCTATTCTTTCTCACTGTTGAGAGTTTGGTCTAATCTCCCTAGCTACCTTCTCATATTTTTATATAAAAAACATTCTTCCCAATACCTCAGCACAATTTGGAGGAAGGAACAATAAGCTAACTCCACCACAACAAAAAAAAGAAAAAGTAATTGTGCCCTTAGAAAGGTGCTGTGCTTTCTTGAATTATTGATTCTGTCCATCATCTTTCAGCATGGTGTCATAGAGTCAGCAGCAGTGAATCCATAAAATGGTTTCCTACATCACCCAACAGTATATAGATGATATTGAAGCCCATGATGCTAATTTTCCTTTCTGTCTTGCCACATGAAATCTGGGCCGCACCTAGTCTGTAAAGTTTGGGCGCTGATACTTTTTTCAGACTATGTTAGCTGCTGCTGATCTCTGGGCACAGTGGCTGCTGACTGACCAATTTCCACTGGGGGCCTGGAGGGAGCAGGATACATCCTTGACTTGTTGATTCTTCTGGTACACGTGGGCTGGTAGGCTGCCAGCCATGTGTGTTACATTAACACATGTGTTTGCATCGTGCGACACCTCTGCCCTCCTCCCCCAGTTCAGTTTGGGACTTTCCACTGTTCGTTTTGGCTGTCCCGTTTGTTCAGTGTAGCTCCTGGTTATCTTCCTTCTCTTCTTTAAACACATGAATGATTTTTTCACTGACAAGATTAATCAGATGGGTCATGTAATTTGAAACAGAAACAGGGCTGCCTAAGCAGTTCTAAATACAGTACTGTTTAGAAATTTACCCAGACCCAGTGTTACGTGTAATAACAAATTCCTTTCCAGCTTTTCTCCAGCAGCATCAGTAATGTTCATTAGACTTTATGGGCACAGATCAGAATTATTACTGTTTTGGGACAACTTTGAAATATGTGTTCCTCATCATACATTCCTTTTAGTTTACTAACACTTGAAGGTAGAGGTATCTTGCAAAAATTAACAGCTGTAACCTGTGTCAGTAACAAATTTATCATTGTTTTCTCAGATGGCTAGTCTAATAACAGTAATAATCTGCATCCAAACCTTTACTTCAACTTGGAGTAAATCAGTGTTCCAGAGGGGTGAGTGGGGCTGGGCTCCTTCACGCTAAGCTGCCAAGTGAGATACACTTTCAAAATATTTAAAAAAAGAATAAAAATTTAAAATTGCAACCTTACAAGTGTAGTTGTGAGGGAGAAGCAATTTTGGCAGCTTCTGCATAAGAACTCGGATACAAAGGAGAATGACTATTGCATTTAAGGGGCACTTACTGATTCTGAAAATGAAATTATGCTGTACACCTCTGCAACACCTTGGAATTTTTATTCTTTCTCATTATTCATGCAATAATAGAAAGACTCAGTGATTTCACTGAAGTGAATTTTGGACCAAGTTTTAACGCCACATCCCAGTAAGAAAGCATTTTGAAAACGTTGCTTCTGCATTTTCGTCCCAAATATTTTTCTCAGTTTGAGCTCTAGTAAGGAGCTTGCACATCTGGAGTCTTGCTGCTGAGATCTGTCTGTCTTGTCTCACCTTATTATTAATCATTTGTTTGAAAATAGCAAGGCACCTGATACTGTTCCGAAAACAATGCCAGCATCTGCCCTAGAGTACCTCTACATGAATAATTCAGTTAACATCATTACTGTGGTGCTCAGCTGACTTTTTATAAATGGAAGAGAATGAAAAACAAAAATATAAATTATTCCCACACCTGGGTTTTCCAGTATATGCTTTCTTCTCACAGTTGGTGGTCTTAATTGTTATGCCTTAAGACAGAAGTTAAGTTTTGGTACAATTGCAAGTAAGTACACTTTTTTAAAAAATTCTTAACGAAATGATATGGAGGAGGAAGTTAATTTGGATTTGGCTTCTGATCCTAGTTCACTAAAAGCCTTATTAACGAATGTGATGCTAAAGCAGGGGGGAAGGTGACAGGTGGAGCGAGCCAAATGCAGATACAAAGCAGTTTTGCTGATCTTTGGTAGGCTCCTGCCTTTTGTAGTTTTAGGGAGATGACCCTGTTCCTTGCCAGGTCAGGGAGGGAGTCTCCTTAGATGAGAATAATACGAAGTTTCTTGACCAGTTTAAAAAATTGAATGCGGTGAGACTGTAGTAGTTAGGAACAATGGCTGGAAGAGTCTACTCCCCATGCATATGTTATGTTTCTAATGTTACGAGTCTTCTGAAAACAGCATCTCAGTGAAATTTAGTGGTAATAGGTCAGTAGCTTGCATGGCATACTGATAGGTAACTTGTATCAATCTGGTTTGATTGTGGCAAAGCACCAAAAGTAACAGCAAAACCCCATAGACTTCTGAGGAGAGTACACAGAGTAGTCATTAAAGCAGACTTTTCACTGTTGTATCAATAAAAGCTTGCATTTCAGTAGACAAGCAATTGCTGGAGACACCGTTCTGCACTAGGAGTTGTAAACAGTTTGTTTCTATATAAATAGACGTGACCTCTTACTGCCAAAATAGGTGGTGATATACATACTGTATATAAAATAGGATATAATCCTTCACACTGTTTCTTTTACAGGCTTTGCTCGTAATCTCTCTGAAGGGAGCAATGCTAACTATACAGAATATGTGGCTACCAGATGGTACCGCTCACCTGAACTCTTGCTTGGGTAAGTAAAGTTTGTAGAACTGCCATGATAACTCTTGACTGATTCTTTACATTTTTTCAAATACGTTTTGTAAGATTTACCCATGGAGAGCTGTGGTTGATTTAAAGTGAAAATTTCAAGAGCCTTCCAGTAAGTTGGCATAAATCATTGACACGTTGACCTGTCTTGAGCTGAGCAGTGTTTAACTGATTCAGATATGAAGCTGAATTATAACAGATGTACTGCAGGTTCCTGTGCCACCCCTCTCCCCCATTCCCTTTAGAAGTTGTTTCCATGGTAGTCCTGCAGCCTTGTGGTGAACATCACGTAGCAATGGCAGTGCAGCTTTCACCAGGCTACGCTCCTAGTTGTCTTCATCCTTTGGGTCAAAACTATGATTTGGTTTTCATTCCCAGTTACCCTTTACCAGCACTGCTGAAGTGGCTCGGAAGGGTGGTGCTAGCTTTCTGCTAGTCTGGAAGAATTTTTTGAAGGAGGCTGTATGAATCATTTTAATAAAGCACTGAGAAGTTAGTGTTGCATTGCCTGTGAAAGCAATAGTTACATGAGTAGCCTCAGCCGGACAATTTAGGTTTACTCTTTTATTAATCTGTAACATTAGTGTTTTACTACTTCACAAGGTTAAACAGATTTCCAGATACTATATGAACAAGTTCATAAGACCTGAAAGGGCAAAGGAAGAGACAAAAATAACTGGAGATCTGCTATATGTGATCTTCCCATTAGTATCAATTTTAACAGTGTGTTATTCTAAACTACACGGTCACTCTCATAGAATACAATTCCTGTATGTATAGCATATATTTATTTATATATACATATTATAGAAATAAGGAGTTGTTAGCCACAGGATAAATCAAAAAAGTACTGGTCACTCATAAGATTCTTTAAACAAAATGTTTCATGCTGCTGAGAAACAAGTCTGTGTTGGAAGCTTTGAATAACACGAACTAGAGATCTCTTGAAGAGGTAAAGCATTGGGCAATAATTATTCTGTCAATAAAGTCATCCCAGTATTCCCAGAGCTGTGCTAATCTTAATCAAATTGGTAGGCAGTTGTGTTGTTGTCTGTAGAATAGTATGTTAAAATTGCCATTAAAAACCTGAAAGTTTTTCGTATTTTGGAGAAAACAGATATTACTAAGCTTCCAGCAAAGTGTGTGTGTGGATGTGTATATAAAAGTATAAAAAAAGACTTGGAAAGGAAGTATCAATTGTGGCCTTTCTATTTACACAACATTTTACTCTTTTTTTCTATAGTAGGAAAGATGTGAAAAGCTTGACAGACGTAGTATTAATCTGACCTGCAGTTTACAAAACTGTTTCGTTACCAAAGGAAATTTAGCAGGAATTACATCTGTTTGTAATTGACTAAATTTGATTAGCTTGTAGAGAAAGGAGGGGGTATGTGTATTTAATGCATATGACTGTGACTTTGCTGGTGTATGGTTTTAATGCCAAGTTTTTCTGGTATGAAGTGATGTCTGTTTCTTGGCAATCCTGTTCTATTTCCCAGACACTCATCTTACCCATTCCCCCTTCCCCTGCATTTACCAAATCTTCATAAGCATCTAATATTCAAAAGTCTTCCTAGGATTATTAAATATATACATTTTATCAAATACAGTTTTACTTTCTCAATTTTTAAAATGTGCCCTAGAGAGGTTTCTGTTTTGCGATAAAGTTCAAGACTTAAATTTCCGGAGAGGAAAGAAATTGCTGCCTAATTATTCACAGAACATCCAAAATCTACTCACTTTGGAGAGCCTCAGGTAACTGTTAGTGGAGTACTCTGTACCCTTTGATGACAAAATATTGCTAAAAGCCAGTAGATTTTAAGGCACACCAAATTACTAGATGAAAACATGTTTTCGAGAATCTAATTTCTGCAGGAACTGTGCTATAGTGCTTCTGACTTGAGGTGTCTCTGTCCTATAGGAGTTATTTCATTTATCCAGCCACATCACTCTTGCATTGTTTGCCTGTTATGATCTGACAAGACTGGTGCTGACAGTCAGCAGAATGGGAGTCTTGAGCATGCATTTTCAAATGAAAAAGTTGCAGTTTACTTTGACACTGCCTTAAGAAACGGGCATTTTCTGATTTGTTTCTGTTTGACTATGGAGTAAATAGTGGCAACTTCTTAAACTGTGATTCAGCTTCCTTTGTTCTTGTGAGCAAGGAAAGGTAATGGTCCCTGCTTCAAAGGAGTTTTAGCCCATTTCTTAGTTGTAATCCTAGTTTGTTCTCCAAGGACCCAGCCTACAGTGACCTTTTCCCCATTTCACACTTCAGTGGAGAAACCTGCTGATTAAAGGGATGCAGATAAAGATGTCCCTGGTTTTCTGTCATAACAAAAAGGTAGGGTTTTTTAGTTGTACTCTCACTGGCTGTTTTGCTTACAGAGCCTCAGTTTTCCAGTACAGGCGCAGAATATCTTAAGAGCAGATCTCTGACTTTGGATTCTGTTCTCGTTTGTGTCGCCTTTTGTAGCACGGAGCAAAACTAGTCCTTCGTTGGCACTCAGACCTGACCTAATGGATGTGTTGGACTAGGAGCGTCACAGAAAGAACAGACATCGAGTCTCTCAGCACATCCCCATGTAGTCACTATGCGAGATTAGTAGGGGAATTATGAACCCACAGAGCCATTGTAGTAGTAGTACTTCAGGAGTTTCGGCATGCTCTGCTTTGCCGCTGGTGGTTCCTTGTCAGCAGTCCATTCCAATAGGGCAAACTTTGATTTTTGTGATAACTGTTTGAAAGGACTGTAGTATCTCATGGCGGATTCTGAAAGAGAAGCGGTTCTTGAAGTTTTGGTGTCCTATTTCAGCTTTCCTAGCTACTCCACGCTCCTGCACTAGGCATCTCAGTGGGCCTGTAGTTTCACTCAGGCTATTTTCCAGCTAGAAATGCTTTCTCACCTTCACCTAGCTAAATCACCACAAGGGTTTCGGGGTCCTCTGGTCAAGTGCCCTCCCCATAAAGTGAAGTAACTAATCATGAGTAATCAATGGGGAAAAGTCAGATTTTTTTTTTTTCTTTAGTCGGAGGGTGTGCTCTCTCTAAACATCTTTAATCATCAGCATAAGGAAGGAGCGAAGGGAACAGATTTAGGATAAGATTTGTCACCTGCACCTCCTGGTGCTGTCTTATTCCAGAAATAGGCAAGCCAGCTGTAACGTAAAAATCTCTTGAAACAGAGGTTGAGATGTTGGATTACAAATTTCAAAAAGAAGAGACTCAGTGAAATACATTTTCAGTTCAGTCTTTGTTCCAGTCTTTATTATTTTTGTATGCTTTTTTTCTTTGACATGAGAAGAATTCTCCGGTTGTTCTGTTTAAAACCCAAACATCCAAAAGAGATTCTTGGAATAAGTTGGAGGCTACAAAAATGTTGTATAAATTGAACAAGGAAGAACTTGGGCATACAGAAAGAGTTGCTTCAGTCTATAGTAGGAACAACGAAAAGCCAAAAGTATGTAACACGTTAGGTGTTGCACAATGGATATAGGGGGCTAAACAAGCTTGCCAAGGAACAGAACCTTGAAGTGAAAATCAGAAGCTGTCCACAAAGATACTGTGTTTCTTCGGTGTTCATGCCTTTAGATCGACTGTTGCGATAGTCTGCCACTCTCTCCTCTTCATACAAACCTCCATTCTCTGTATTCTGATTTTCTGCCCTACATGACTTACAAAACCTTCTCAAGCCCGTAGTCTCTCCTGACTAGAGCACCCACATTGCCTGTTTTTCCTTTGTAAGTAGTCTCAAGAAAAGCTGGTATAGCCCTTGCTGGTGTAAAACTCGCACCATTTAGGTTTGTTTCTGATTAATTCCCTCCACCTCTTCATTGCTGACCTAGCTTCTTTTGTCATTAGCAGTTTAAAGTACCAGGTGGCATCATCCCCACCACACAACGTTGCCTGCATACACAGAGACCACCCATCAGAATTTCTCCCCAAAACCCCACCTGTGGCTTTACTCCAAAACAGGAATTACTTACTTTATGATGCTTTCATTGCTTCCTCACCTTTGTTTTTTAAGGAATAGTTTTCAGGGGCATTCTGTTCTCTCCCTAGTTAAAATTTCACTGCATGAATGCTGAAACAAAGATTTCTGTTCGCCCAGTGGCTGGACCCAGTATGCCTATCCACCTGTTAAGCACAATGGAAAAAGCAATGCAGAAAAGTAATGCAGAAATAGAGCACGGTGATTAAACCCTGGACAGAAGGGATGTTAGGGCTAGTTTAGCTTGGGATGATAACTGCTTCACAGTCAAAAAGATTATTTTTGTATATAAGATTTTTCACAAAGGTAACCAGATTCCTGGGGGTACTTGAGAATTCCTGTCTTGCCTTTTCAAGCAGCGATACATCAGGCAATCCAGGGCAGAAAACAGAGGGCGTGGTATTTGAGGTAGTTTCTTTAATATCAAAGTTTATTTCTGTGTGTTGTAAGGAAGCGGGCCATGGGAAATATGGCCAATAAATTGAAACAGTGTCAGTGGGTGAAAAACATTGTACATTCACTTTACAGAGCCCCTTATGGAAAAGCTGTGGATATGTGGTCTGTGGGCTGTATCCTGGGAGAGCTGAGTGACGGGCAGCCCTTGTTTCCTGGCGAGAGCGAGATTGACCAGCTTTTTACCATTCAGACGGTGNCAAGCTTTATTTTAACTCAGGATCCGCTAAAATACTCCACATGGCCCACTGCCAGCTGAGCAGATGAAGCTCTTCTACAGCAACCCACGCTTCCATGGCTTGCGGGTAAGAGAAAGCTTTGTTCTTTTTATTTTTTTTTAATTTACTCACACAGTATTTACGCTATTGTCATTGTTGCTGTGAAGGTTCTTTTCATTTACATTGTGCGTTATCTATTGCATGTGTTTCTTTTTAAGTATAGGATACTTAGATTATAAGGCATTCTTAATTCAAAGTAAAATTCTGATGACACCAGTACTGAGTTGTATAAATATGTTCATTTTACTGGTAAAAGTTGGTTAAAAATTTTCTTTTATTCCTTTGACGTTTTTGGCATGCAGGTTAGCATTTCTAATGCAGCTTAGCACTACCCTGCCAGGTTTGCACTGTGAAGTTTAGTGGCATAGCTCTGTCAGTTCAGGGTATGGAGAATTCATGCCTGCTGTCTTCAGGCAGAGGAAAAATCTGAGACATAGATGCCACTGTCATGGCAGAAGAGCTTTTTGCCTTTTGACTTACATTCCTGGGGAATTGATGTAAGCCATATGAGTAAAAAAGCTCTTCCTACTGACAGCATTGTTCCCCTTTCAGGGGTTTGCCAATACCACCTAAAGACAGACTCCCTAGTGTGGAGAAGCTGCTCAAGTTGGGATGCACATTATGGCAAAATCCCAGAACCAAATTATTAGTAATAGCTTCGTTATCTTAAACAATACCTGGTCAGTGATTGTACTCATGTTTTCTTGTAATTCAGTCTTGATTGCCATTTTTCATTAATGAATGTTGCTTAGAAAGGTGAATTTATGATCTTGATAAAATGGTCTGAAAGTATAAAATGCTATAAAGAGACATACCAAGGCTTTAGGAGACCTGATCTATGCTAAAGACTCAAGATTTGAGTTTACTCTGTAAAAGAGAAAGCTTAGAGAATGAGAAGGGGAAAGAGGGGGGACCTAGTTGTCTTAAAACATGTTAAAGGTTGCCATAAATTGGGTTTAGCTGATGATGGTAAGAAAAGAAATGGTTGGCTTAAAGGGGTTAGGTTAATTATTTTAGCTACAAGCATAGCTAATTCCTAAGAGTGTTTGTTGAAGTTTGTAGAAGCTCCATCAGTGGAGGAGGGTTTAAAAAAAGATTAGATAAACATTTCTTGCAAGGTGCTGTGTGTGTTTGATCCTGTTTAGAACAGCAGGCTGGATGGGATTTTCTATTTTAAAAAGTTTATACCCCCTATCAAGAAAACAATGCTTTAAAAGTTGTAAGCAAAATAAATTACTGCTTCTTCAACATTATTTTACAGCAGTTCTAGTTGGGCAGTGTAATCTTACTTGGATAAATGCTCTGTAGTGTCTTAGGATGAAAATGAAGTATCTTTATTTTGTAGCTTTGAAATACAGTAATTCAAGAAGACAGCATGGACCTAATGTGATTAGCTCAGGGTTGAGAGTTATGAGTCTCTGTTCTCATCCTGGATCAATGGTTTATTACTTGGCCTCAGACACGTGGCTGCCTTCTTAGCCTCATCTGTAAATTCAGGATACTAATGATGACGACAGTGACATATACTCTTCTAATAGAGAGTAGTTTTTGATTACTGAAGTAAAGTCTAAGTAATGGGTTAAAAACGAAAAATAGTACAAAAAATGTTGGTTCGGAATGTGATATCCGTTAGTTATTTCATGGGAAAAATGTACTCCATGTTATAAGACAACCTTAAAAGTACATTTTTCTGAATGTAACATAGTGCTTAATACCAGAAGATTTTCTGTTGCATAGTGGATAGAAGGTATGCTGTCATCATGCAAATTATTATGTACAAGCTGGATCTGGCACTGGCTGTTCACAAGATAGAAACTAGCCCATGATGTGGAATTGTTTATCCATATGTTTAGGTTTTGTGAATTTCTACATTGCTGTAACTGTGAGTACTACCATATTGTAGCACAGGATTTTAAAAATTCTAATACGCACACTCCAGCGTCACGTGCACATGTGTACAGATGCCCATTTGCAAACTCTCTGTCTTTTCTTCCTGCTCATTTCCTCCATGCATATTTATGTACATAGTTTTTCTCACTCCTGAGGTTTAGGGAATATTTAGTGATCACTTTTCAGTCCTTTTGAGGAAGAAAACACTCGTCGTATGTTGAAGGCCCAAGGAAGTGTACGGGATCAGAAAGTACC
>VZTL01046296.1:176968-204219 GCA_013400535.1 Scopus umbretta | reverse complement strand
TTTTTTTTTTTTTTTTGTCTGGTCTTCCAGAAAGGTGGTCTCCAAAGTGGGATGCATGCAAGACAATTCATTGGGGTGCAGGAAGAACTTCAGTAGTACATGTATATATCTTATAAATAATAAATATGCATATATTGGGAGTACATGCTCAAAATTTTTTACTGATGGGATGAATAGTCAAAGTAGTTTAGAGATCACTGTTCTAGAAGAGTCCTGGTCTGTTTAAGGGCCATATCGTGCATTATTAACTGAGCAGTACAGTGTTGTGGGGGGATACTATCCCTTCTGGGGCAGATTCACACTGGTGCATTAATGCTGAATAAGGGAATGCCTTCCTCCTTTTAGTTTAACCCATAACTGCAAACAGACGAGGGCTTGGTTTTAATTAAGCTCTGTGGCTTTTAGAACACAGCAAGATCTGTGGAGTCCTATTAATTTTGGTATCTTTGCAGAATTCCAACCCAGGCAGTAACTCACTGCTTCTTGAGCCTCTGAACTTTGGCCCAAGGGCTTCCCCTGCATGTGACGCAGGGCAGGGAGACCTTGGTCTTTCCCCTGCTTTGTGCAGAATTGCCATAAGATATTTCTGATGCAGAGGAGTCGGTCTAATATATTTGTTCCTGTGGACCCCTCTCCCAGGTCAGCGTTGATGAGTGTTCATTTCCTGACCCAAGCCTGTATGAGAGTGAACCTGGTAGATAACTCTACCTATTTAAAAAAAAATAAATAGATAACTCTACCTATTTTTACAAAAAAAAGAAAGAAAAGAAAAAAGAAAGAAAAAAAAAACAAAGGGAAAAAAGTAATCTTTCATGTATTTTGAAAAGATTGAATAGCTATTGTTATAGTTATAACTGTAATCAGTCCCGTGCCTTAACAAATGCCATGGCAGTTACCAAGAGCCTGCAGAGTCTGGTCTCCTGATGTCTTGGCTTCTCTGCCAATATATGATTTCACAAGTTCAGCCTACAAAAGCCTGGAAGAGCTGCTTTTCAATCCCTTCTGTTGTCTGAGAGCGCTGGAAAGTAGGAGCTCAGATCCCTTTCTTCTTAAAGAATTGAGAAGCTCAGTTTTTACTTTTGTTCCTGCCAGCAAGGTTTTAACTTGAGTACTAAAGTCATGTCCCTTTGACAGCTTAAAGAGGGAGATGTTGCAGAAAAGTAAGCTTCTAGCTTCCTTTGCTTGATTCTGCTGCATCCTCTGTCTCTGCTTTTTTCATTGGTGTTACTGGGAACTCTGGTTATAGAGAAAATGTGGAACAAGCACTGTGATTTGCAAGAGTTTCTTCTCCCATTTCGGCTCTGTATACATATCAGTCCTTGTCCTCTCAAGTCCAGTAAAATGCATATGGCTAAAGCTTCTTAACTGGCCACTGAAATGCAGCATGTTTATCTGAGACAGCTGGCAGAGTGTTATCACTCAGCTGTGTACAACTGCATGCTTCAGATTGCTTTCCAGCTTTGTTATTGATGTTGTCCAAAAAAACCAGATTTACTTCATATTTTTGCTCAGTGTAATACTTGTATATGATGTAGTTCTTGGCTGGCCAACAGAAGGGAAAATAATGTTATGCTGGGTTGTTATGTGGAAAGCTTTATAAAAGTTTACTTTGTAATATACTGATTTGCTTGCAAGTTATAGTGTATGGCTTGTGTTGAGACAGTTGTTTTCAGGTCCCTAAAAATGAATGTGAAACGGACCCTTAAAGAGGCCTTTTGTTTGGGAACGCAAAAGTCTATATGATAAAGCAACCACATTCTATGATGTGACTTTCCCTTCAAATGGACAAACAGTAACTGTTGCCGTACTGTAATAAATCAGAGCAGGAAGCAAAGCAAAACCATAAGCTTCTTTCAGCAATTTTAATCAATTGTCCTCAAATTTTCCCTCTGTGGCATGCCATAATGTTTCAAAAATGTAAGCTGGAAAACAGTGGCTCAATGAGTCTCTTCTATAACAAATACTGAGAGGTTAAATGAGATTTTAATGTTCGCTCTGTTACTCTGCTGTTTTGGAAAAAGAATAGATTCTGGTAGTTTACAGGAGCAATAACACGTAAAACCATCATACAGAGGATGAAAAAAAAGCTTTGTTACACAGCTAAGAGTTGCTTCTAGAAAGCGCTGCAGGAGCTGAGTAGTCCCAAAGGCATGCAACCCGCACAAGGAGTGTGCGGCTATGGACAGAAGAGCAGCAGACTTGCAATTCCCTCTTCCCCCTGCACCTCCTGTGGAAGGTTGGCGAGCTGTTGCAGTCTGAAGCCCATGCCTGCAGCTCTTGGCAGAGGTGCAGCTGTGAGGCTAATGGGCTACGGCACACTTGGCTGGTGGCTGCAAGGGTATATCGTCTCCAAATGTACAGTTACAATTCATTTCAGGATGAACATTTAGGTTGTAATTCACTTGAGGAGGAAGCATTTTCAATTACATTAAGGCTCACGGTGAGGGTCACCTTCTCTCCCGTCTGGGTGTTTTGGGTTACCATTTGTGCCAATGCCAATGGCTATCTTGATAGTTTATCTTTTGAGGGACTGGCTGGAGAAAATCACACTGCAAATGGTGTTGGGCTGCGGGAAAGTGAGGGAAGCCCTGAAGTACTGCCTGAACAGTGCTGTGGCACTTCGAATTGGGTCTCAGTTTTCACTGGAAAACTGAAAACAGACTATCTGGAGCACCATGGTGAAATGACATCTTTTTCTCTCTTGGCAAGAGATGAGACAAAAAAACCCAAGTGAGTAATTAACAAAAAACACCAGAAATCCAGTCTCTGAGCCACTTCCGTTCCTGGCATAGGACAGTGTTTGTAAGGTTGCATTTTTCTTGTGTTTTTAAGATGATGTGGAGCTTTTGAAGTGCTTTAATGAAGTGCAGGGCAAAGGAAGAAATTGAGTCTGTTTTTCTTGCACTCAAGTGAGATCTTAAATTTTCACTCTCACCAATTAGAAGGTCAAGGACATGAACTTCATAACATGCCAAGAGTTGGAAATCAATCTGGTGTTTCCTTAGTGTTGTGTGAGCTTGAACTTTTACAGATTTTTCTCTATCTTCAAGAACTTCATACAAGATTCAGGGTTTCTTTTGTGGTGTAGGGAGAGTAAGGTGTACTGCTGTGCTATAACAAGTATATCCTACTGTATGCAAGCAAAACTAATGCACTAGATACGTTTTGAGAAACTTGTCCTACTACAAATCACTTGGGAGACTTTTAGGTTATATGAATTAGTGAGAATTAAACACCGTATAAAATTAGAATGGAGATATTTTGCTTTGCTAGCCATGGCTGGTGTTTAGTGCTGTGTCAATGTATATATGTTGTAGTTATTCTGGTTGACTCCCTTTGAAAGTTGGTGCCTGAATTTTAAATCCTCCTGCTCTGTCGTGTCCTTTTGAGACCAGGGACTGGGGGCCTGTCAGAAGGGGCCTTCATTCCTCTCTTGTTAATGCTAACTCAAGCATGGTCTTCAGGCAAGCCTGGTGTTGAATTGTCTAACCTCATATCATTTCTTTCCCTCAGCTGAACTTTGACTTGGACCGTGGCGTGTTCCCTGTGGTCATCCGAGCAGTGGTGGATGAAGGGGATGGTAAGCATGGTGGTGTGCTCCCTTGGTCGTCTTCTGTCTCTCTTTGAGGTTATGTGACTCCTTCAGGGCAGGTCTCCTTCTGCAATGATGAAAACATTTTACTTGTAGCAAAGGCCTGGGGAGCCTTTCCAGAATAAAAATATTTCAGGAGTTCACCTCAACTTCCCTGTATTAAAAGGACCCATCTAGCCACAGGTTCTTACATAAAAATATGCTTTTAAAAATAACCTCCATTTTTTACAGGAAAAATGGTTAGGTATTTAGTGTTGGAATAGTGTTTAGGAGAGCTCCTGGCTCTGCCACCAATGCAGCACCAGCACAAACTGGAGTAAATTACTTCCTTTCTCTTTGGGTTTTGCATTTGCAGTTTGTAAGGTAAGGAGGGAGTTGGTCTTTTCCCCCTCTTTGAGGGGTAAGTTGTCTTCATAAAAGCTGTAGCTAACTGTAGGGCAGGTCTTCCCCTAGGAATGGTCAGAGAAAAAGAAAAGGCTTTAAAATGCTCAGGCCACTGTTCAACCAACTACAGCTTCATTCAGCAGTTTAAAATTCTCATGCTTTTCCTGAAGGTTGCTGAATGGTTGCAATAACGAGCATAACCTTTGATGAGAAATAATACTGTTGATTGTTTTTAAAGTGTGTTGCCATTTTGGAGAGGGAAGTCCAGGAAATGTTTAGATTGTTACTCACGTTGCACAGTATTTTCCTTAGGGGGTGTGTGCTTTTGGGCTCTGCATGTTTGCACTCATTCTGAGCATCAGCAATGAAAAGGGCACAAGCAAGTCAAGTTTCTCTAAAATTGGGGGCTGTTGTGGTCAGCAGGACCAGCATTTCACTTCTGCATTTTGTAATGTTTCATAAAAAATTTAGGAATAATTAGAAAGGAAAAAATCCGTTCTTGATTGCATTGTTTAGTGCAGTCACTTGCTCAGTTTCTTATGTTGTAGATGTGAAAGTGCCCAGAAACTCAGTTGCGTTATTTTACAGTCCTCCAAGCAGGGTGAAATAGAACTGGATGAACCAATTTAAAGTGTGACTAACAAAGCACAGTGCAATGTAAAGGAAATTACTTCTAAAGTGTATCTATTTTTAGTGATTTCAGGCACTGTTAGTAAAATTGACATATATGTATATTTCTTGACCATAAATATAAAACACCTTCCTCTGTTTATGGAGCTTTTGGCAAGGTATTTGTACTTTCTAATGTTGGGCATGCCTAGAAGGACCAAAAATAGAACAGGAAGCAGCATGGGACGCATACATTTATACACATACCATGCCCAGTCTTAGCCAATAGCGTACTGTCATCTATTTTAATGACCTGGAAAGGCAATTGCTTTTAAATCCTCTCCTGGAAAGAATACTAGCACAAAAATATGTGACACTTCAGTGAGATTTGAGGAAACTGTTGTGTATTTTGGTTTGGTTTTTAACTGATGGGACTGCAAGGAGCTGGCCTTGTGAGTGTGGAGCACCTGGAAGATTACAGCTGGCCTGTAACTGCTTGTGTTAAATAAAATTGAACGGCAAGTTAAAATAGCAGTCAGTGAGATGTTGGTTTGGACTGAATTCTGCCAGGAGATGTTTGCGTGCCTTGAAGAATGTGAGCTTGCAATGTTAGCCCGTTCCCATTACTGCCGGCGGGATTGCTCTCAGGGAAAGGTACAGAAACCCTTCAGGGAGGGAAGGTGCCGCAGAGAACGGGTCGCACAGCTCCAGCCACACATGCTGTTTGAATGCCATGGAGGATATGAAGGGAAGCAATGCCTGCTCTCTCTTACTTGGCTATTCAAACTGCAGGGAGGGACCTCAGTTTCATTTACTGAGTGACCTAGAACAGCCTTGCTCTTAGCTGGCAGTGGGGCGAACAAGCAGATAAATTCCCAGTTTTAGCCCTCTTTTCTGCATGCCATTGTGTTCCTGATTGCACCCAAATTGCCATGGTCAGTCTCAGTTAGCCAGCGTATCTGCAGGCATGGACTCTCTTCTCCCACATACTGCTGTTTTCAAATGTGATCTTTGTGCTGTAGTCCAGTGAATGGTTCCCCTTGTCTCTGCTGTTGTGGAAGCCCAAAAGAAGCTGTTGAGCTCCTCTCCCTTCTAGACAGCACAGGAGCTGCTTCCTTCAGCTGTTAACTTTCTGACACAGAACTGATAATAGTGTCTGCCAAGTCTTCTGGATGTGCTGAGCACAGGCCAGGTACTTGTTGGTCCAGGCAGTGGTGGTTACCTGCCTTCCCTTCCCTCAGTGACTCCTCCACGACCTCTGTCTCCCTCTTCCATATCATGAGTCTTAACATAGTTAAGCAAAAGGGTCCAACCATTTGGAGCTGAGCAGAACCTTAGAGTCTTGAGCCAGAGAGACTGGGATTGTACCTCTGCTTCCTCTGTTCTGTATTTGCTGAGGGAGCCGTGAATGCAGTACAGAAACTTCTGACAGCCCCTTTTCAATGGTATTGAGAAGTCTGGAAGGGGAAAGATGTGATGTTTGTCTTTGGGGAAAAAATCAAAGAACTGCACAAAGGTGTTTCAGTGTCCAAAATTGGTGTGAGAAATAAATATTTATTTAAGTGTGTTGGATTAGAGTGAAATAAAGTGATAAGTACCAGGGCTGGAAGTGCTGCCGACTGCTGTTAAACCGGATAGATTTATTAATCTCTGTGATAAATTCAGGTAATTAAAAAAGAAATTTGAGGGGAGAGCAGAATCCCACTGAGCTCTTTGTTTTACTTTCCCTTTCCAACCTCTGAAAACAAAGTGGGATAGTTTGGAGCACCCTAGATAATGAAGACGTGTCTGTGTAGGGCCCACTACAGAGCCCAGCAGGGTTTTGTTCTTGCTCTGCAGGAGTGTGAGATGAACCAACCTGACAGCAAGATAAAAAAAAGTTTTGAATTGCAAGAGGAGATGAAAGTAGAACAGGTGGTGGTTTAGAAATCATAAACTGACTAAAATTCAGCTTGTGGTAGTTTTATGCTTGTGCTGTTTTCAAGGTTTAACCAGGACTGCTCTTTCTCTTTTTGCAGTGGTGGTTGAGGTGACGGGTCATGCCCATGTTCTTCTGGCTGCGTTTGAGAAGGTAAATGAGTTCTTTTTTATCCCTCTGTCCCTGTCCCTGTATATGTAAACATTTCCATGGGTTATTAGTTTGTATTTATGTAACACTTAGCACAGTGGAGTCCTGGCCCATGACTGGGATTTCCAAGTGCTATTGTAGTACAAATAATTGCTTGCAGCAGCTCCTGTGCAGCCTGTAATTATCATTTGTACCTCAGCTGGTCACTCAGTTTATTGTAGCTGGCGTTTCCTGTGTGTGGGAAGACGTTGTGCCTCAGTGGCAGTGATGTGTGCGGGTGGAAGGTGTTGGCCGTGGCTGCTACCATGCAGGTAGCAGGGCCTCGTGACCTCTTTGCGGAACTGGATCTGTTGCGTCCAGACCCTGTTGCACCATTGTTTGGCCTTAGTTTACATGTAGCACCAAGCCCTTTTAAAGAATTAGGATACATCCTGTATAAAGACTTTGAGGTCCACTACTTTTTGGTGGTGTGTTTGATACAGCTGACTGCTGCCTGCATGGTAAGGCTAAGCCAAGCTGTATGCACAAGCCTTGGTAACAATATCTCTTCCCATGATAATTAGACCCTGAAAACAGTTGCAAGATCCATAACTGCACCATGTTGTGTCTCGTTGTGGTAATACTGCAGACACATGTCCTGGGCAAGCAATACTTGTACTAACATGCTAAGATGAGGCAAGAGCTGCTGGAGCAGAGCTGGGCATGTAGAGGGGAGCAGCATCAGTGCTGTGCTGTTAGAAATTCCCCACTTCCAGGCTGGCATGTGGACTGACTTCTGTTTCTCAGTCTGCTTGGCTCCTGCCATATCCCTGAGCAAGTTGACAGGTCTTACTCTGTTCCTTCTAGGTGGATAGTGTGGATGGTGATAAGCTGAGTCAGAGGGCATGGGAAGCACAGTCAGTCCTAAGGAAGCCCTGTGGCTGGAAGATGCTCTAACTGTTCTAGGTTGCTTTTTTGTTGGACTTGGTATGTGAAGAAAATGAGTTTTCCTGTGTTAGAAATACTGCTCTGAGCACTGCTTCTGTAGGTAGTTCTACTCCTGGCAATTAGAGATCTGTCAGAAATGAGATAGGCAGCTGCAGCACCCCTGGGACTAGGGCAGGGATGTTATTCTTCTAGTTTCCTCCTCCAGTTGATCTGGAAAAACAAAACACACGGGAATCCCTCAGTCATTGTTCAGCAGCACCTGGCAGAGGACAGTGTGGGCAGCGGGTCCTTGGGGAAGGCTGTAGTGTTTGGAGTCATGCTGTAGACAGAGACCCTGTTGCCTTGCAAAATGCTACACCTTGCAACACCAGCTTCCTGTGTGTTACAGCCTGATTTTGAACTATTCCATGCATGTTTGCCTTCCTCATCTGTGAGGCTTACCTGTGCTCCCCTGGCTATTGCCTTCATAGCTTTTTGTTGTAGCTAGGTTCAGATTAGGCTTTGGATCTGATGATGCAAGAATGAGTTTTACTTACAAAGGAGTGTGTGTAGTTGCTGTTTTCCAAGTATCCAAGCACAGTGCTGTTGCAGTAAGCCCAGCTTCTGTGGTCAGGGAGTAGAGCTCTTGCTTGGACCTGGATTTCTCCCAGCTTCCTGTTCTAGCATCCTGTAGCCAGCACTTGATAATAGCACCTTACTTCAGAAATTAGGAAAATACACACGTATTGGGAATGTATTAGCATGAGGGCAGAAGTGAAGCTTTGGAAATTTCTGTCTCATGAGACTGGAAAGTGGCTTGAACTGCTCCAGCTTTGGAAGGAGGATTTCAAGGTTTATAGGTACATTCCACATACTGTGCAGAACCTCTGAGCAGTGTGGATGCACAAAGGTGATGGCAAAATCCCCCTTAATGTTCAGGGAGCTGTATGAGGTATGCAGCAAAACTGGGAACCAACTAAAGCTGGTCAGGCCATTCTATCATTGCTGGATTATGCCCCATGTCCAGGTCTGAGCTCAAGGACTGAAAGTGCTTCCGTTCTTTTTCTAGTCTGTGTGTGCTGTGAGAGTGAGATACTGTCTGGTGGGGCCACTTCTTACTTCTAATCTTCCATTGAATGCTTAAAACAAGATAAAAATATTTCTTTTGATAAAAAGTCACAGGGAAGAGTTCTTGTTGAGTTCTTTCTCCTCCCTGTTTGATTAAAATACATTCCCCATCCTTAGAATAATTGCAGCATTTGAAGTGTAGGTCTGTAAATCCAGAGGAGGTCCTTGCTAATAAGCACTGCTGTTGATCACCAGACCATGCTCAGAGGACAGACAGACCAGCAGGCTTTGGTAACTTGTTATTTATATGTATCTTTAAGATCAGCATAGTAACCTTGATGCTATGCATAGTCTGGCCTTGCAGTTCTTCCAAAGGGAGAAACTTGGCAGTTTGTGTTTGCCTGGAAAAGAGGACTGTTTTGTCTTTTGGTGCAATGTTGTTGTCCCTTCCTTCCGAAACTCCTTGAGCAAACAGATGCACATCTGCAACTGTTCACAGCAGCAGGGCCTGCTGGAGTTTCCCATAAATCTCCTTTCCTGCTCACTAGACTCTGGCAGAGGAGTTGCTTTGGTTCAGTTTAGTTGGCCCTTGCAAGTGATGGAGAAAATAGAAATAGCATGCTGTTCCTGTCACTAGTTCTGATGCCAGGTATATACAGAATTGTTCCAGCTGTGCCTGCCACCACTGAGCAAATTAAAGGCTGGAGGTGGTCACTGCAGCTCTGAAGAAGGCAATGTGGAGCACGTGTGACTTGTTTCTGACTCCATCCAGTGGACAAGCCTTGTTCTCAGCCTCATGCCAGCCCCCTGCTCTCTTTAGGCTCTGGCCTCAAAAATGGCTCTGTAACTGGGTGTTTTTTAGGGTGTTAACAAACATCCCCTGCCAAGTCTTGCTGAAGAAGTGTTTGCATACAGTTGGACTGCTTGCAGCCTGAAAGTATCCAGTGTGCCAGTGGATTTTTGTGTATGCTCTGACCTACTTCATCCACGTTTAACTTATGCCAAGTCTGTCCTAGCTCTGCACTGGAGCAGACAAGGAGCGCTCTGATACCCTGTTCCACTAACTCTGCTGGGAATGATTGCCATTCGGGCTGTCCCGGTTATACATATGTCACCGACCCTTTAGGTAGCAGACACCAACTCTGATCATGAGTCTGTTTTAATTTGTACACTTCAACTATTTAATACATTTCCTTTTTTCCTACTAGCACGTTGATGGCAGTTTTTCTGTGAAACCGTTAAAACAGAAGCAGATCGTAAGTACCTGTTTCCTGTCTACTGCTTGATTAAAGATATTTGCTGGTGTCCCACAGGTGCCTGACTGTACACAGTGGGAAGCTTCAATGTTAGTTCGATGAGAGTCTGAGATGTCACCTTTTTAGCTCGGATATCACAAGCAAAGGCAGTGAGCTGCTGGCAACCCTTACACTGGGTGGGTTTTGCACAGCCAGATGCGTGTTGGGGGAACAAATATGGCAGTGTCGGACTGGCAGAACAATGGTGCAGGTCTCTCTGTGCTCCTCTGGGAGGCAGGCACTATGTCTTCCAGTCTTCCCTATACGTTCCTGCCTTGCTGGCCTTTGGCGCTTGAATACAAAACTGGGAGAGCGCCTAGACATACCACAGTACTGATGCTTCTATGTCTGTATAGGTGCAAGTAAATTAGGTTTGCATAAATGAGGTTAAGCGCTGTATGCGTTAAGTAGCATGAAGCACATCTGTTCATTGACACTGCCTGATCTCCTTAGGTTCTGTGTTTTGTGGTGTGGAAGGATGGATAGCTTTGCAGGCTCCCCATGTTCTACCTGGAGGCTGAAAGCTGTTAGCTTTCTACGTAAATGTGTGGTAAGATATTAGGGGATCGTCTTGTCCCTGCACAAGCTTCCTTGTTGTGCCCATGGTATCTTTGGAGCAGTCCCAGGGACTGAGACCTTTTGGCTCATCTTGCCTGTCCCCTACGAGTATCCTGGGACTCGAGCGGTCACAGAAATGGTCTTACTTTGAAGCTGTTGTTTATGTACCAGACTGCACATGTTACAAGGCAACGCGAAGAAGGGAGACTGGCAAACAGGGAAACGTTAGGGATCTGTAGCCTTTTTTTAGCCCATCCCGGTGTGGTGTGATGCGCAGAAGCTGTGCACTGCCTTATCAAGATTGAAATTGCATCCAGTCTTGCATAGAGAGAAATACATAAGCAACTGCAAGCTGCTAAGATTGCCAAGAATTTCACTTTCTGAAAGGAAATCTGGTAGTAATCCTGCTGCAAGGATCAGCTTGAAATGTCTTGGAGAAAGAGATGAGATTTTGGTGGTTGATCCCTATACCTTTAGATATGTGCTGTGTTTCTGCTTTAAACGTGTTTGACTTCAGCTGCTTGTGATTGATGGCTAGGGTTTTCTGACCTATCAAGAAGGTCATTAAGTGCCTTGATTAGATAACACTTTTTGCTCTAAGATTTTCCTTCCAGTTCCCGAGTAAGAAAAGAGCCACTAAACAGTACCAGTTAATCATATATCAAAATTGCATTCTGTAATTCACTATCTGCCTCACCAGTGCCGTGCAAGAGACTCATGGCCTGTCCTTCAGACTTGCTCACGTCCAGTGGGAACAATATTAGCCCTCACTGCCAGCGCTTTATCCCGGTGCTAGTGGCGAGTGAGTTGCCACTTCAGCCTGACGTCTGTTCTGAGCCCTGTGTGTCCCAGACTGACCTGTGCTCCCCTCCCTTCCTTGGTACTTAACTTGGCTGTGTTGCAGCATGATCTCCTGGCTAGTTCATCGATCTGGGTCCCACAAGTATTTTTAATAGAGACAGCCAGAGACTGTTCCGGAAAGGAGTTTGTAGGGTGTGCAAAGGCAGGTTCATAGTGGAAACAGCCAGGAGAGCCATGCTTCTGAAGGGAGAGCTTGTGCACTGTGCTGGAAGAGGCTGTCTCAGCGCTGAGGGAGCAGAGCAGTGTGATGCTAGTGGTGGCCCTTTCTCACTATTTTTCTGATCAGAGAAGGGCATTCATGAGCTGATGAAAAGCTGCTCGTTTATCTTGCTTGTGGGTTTTTGGGGGGGATTTTTTTTAAATTTTTTTTTTTTAAACAACAGTGCTAACGTGGCTGTGAACTCCCTGGGTTGGTACCAGTTGGGCTACTGTGCACACTAACGCAGTGTGTACTGTTCTCCATTTAGCACGCCGGACTCCCCAAATGGAGGGCTGTCTTGCTGGAAGTGCTCTCTAGGGCAGTTCCCACCCTACCACAGTATGGTTAGCTGACTGCTGCAGTGAAACAGCGTGTGCTTGTCTGTCTTCACTGGCAGAGCATGTAACCTTCCCACTCAGTGTTTGGTTGTGGGTACTTTTTTTATTGGCAGTTTGTAAAATGTAATGCTTGTGTGTTCTCTCTCATGGCTTTTAAAATAGAAGAAAGCTCTTGCTAGAAGAACACACAGTACCACTGAAACTGAGATAGCATCTGCACCCCTAAGAGCATAGAGTAGATGTATAGAGTATATGTCTGCAGTATCACATTGTACATTCTTCCCCATCACTGCTTTTCTTTTGCCTTCCCCTCCTTGCTGTTGCCTGGATTGCCAAATACCTTTTGTGTGCATCAATCTCTCAAGCTCTTTGGGAGCAGGAAGCAGCAGCTAATGAGCTGAACTGCTTTGTTCTCTCAGCTGAGATCAGTTATAATGTATGTATGCACCTGTTTAAAGAAATTCAACATGGATGAATACAAACAGATGGATCAGCAGAAAAACATGACCTGGACTTGGCCGGTGTCTCCTGTGTGCGTCAGCTGAGGCTGTATATAGCAACAGAAGCCTTTGGAAGGATGACGTGGTGCAGGATGGGTTGGAGAAGCATGAAGGTGAAGGACTGCATTGTGTACAATCACCTACTCCTCTTATTTACTCCTACTGTTTTAAAACCTAGAGATCTTTCTAGTAAGAGCCATGTTGTACTGCTCACCCCTTTCCTACTGGGACATGAGCTTCTCAGGATTTTTAGAGGCAAGCAGTTAAAACAAATGCAGACTCCTGCAGAGGCTTTGGTCTCTTCCTTCCTGACCTTTGCTTTGCTTTGAGGTGACCACTTCGGCACTCACTGTTGTTCATCATGATCCTCCAAGGAGTCAGGATGCTGTAACAAGACTCTCTTTGGAATATCAAGTTACAAAAGGACATCTCCCACATAATTGTTCCCAAACTTCCTGGGTGAATTGCGAGCTGCTGCAGAGGATTTTGCTCAGCAGTCCAGCAGCTGACCTCATTGCTGTGAAATGCAGGCCTAGAACAGATTGTCTGTAAGCTGCACGCTGAGTTAAATGGGGAGACTCTGGAATTAGTTTGTTAAAGCTGCTGTGTCCCAGCTCAGAGCATTTCTAAACTGGCAACCAGGCTGGATATAACTAGCTCCTGCCCCCATCTTGGCATGTGATGTCTTCTGTAGCACTGAAATCCCATGGCAAAGCCATTGGTCTTCTGAGCACCTGACTTGACAAAAGGAGAGAAGGCCAGTTACACATGGAAATGCCAGAAGCCCTGGGACTGATGAGCTGTTGAAGCACTGGGTTCCTGGTAGGTTGGCTTCACTGCATAGTGTCAACTGGACAGTTACTGAAGATGGCAAGAAAGCATTTCCTTCCCCTATTTGTGAGATGTGTCAGTTTGATACCTTGCAGCCCCTTCACCATTTTACCTGTTGCCAAGTTTTGTGCAGAGGAACATGCCCTGCTCTGAGGAAGCTGCTGTGTAGCACCAAATCTTGGAGAACCAGTGCATGCTTGTAGAGGCTGCTCTTCACAGCTGTAAGAGTCTTATGCTGTACTTGCTGGCTAAGCTAGGGAACAGGAGAACACCCCACAGTGCAGAGGGGACTTGCCTTTCTGGGGCTTGAACTGTCAGCCTTTCTTGCCTCAGTGCTTTAATTCAGCTGCATGGGGGAGTTTGCAGGCAGCTGCCAGCGTTTCCATAAAGGCATGGCTCCAAGGAGTATGTCCCAAGTTTGGGGCTATAAGCAGCTTCCACTGTGCCTATAGCACTTTCTGCCACCACACACCCCAATTTAGAGATGCGACCGAGGGCCTGGAGGTGGCAATAAATGACAGTGTACTAATGTTGTCCCTCGAGTGTTTCTCATGCTAAGGGAGATGGTTTGTCCATCTTCAGTAGCTTGACCTTATGCTCCCAGGTGATGAACAGAGAAGCGATGTGCAACCATTGATGTGCCAGTAATGAGCTGTTGGCACAGCACCTGTCCTGAGGTTACAGAAATGGGTGGAAGTTCATCTTTGTTCAAGTTAAGCAATACTTCACAGAAGGAAAGGACTGTGGAAGGCTGATTGACTGACTTGTCTGAGCTATGGGTGCATGTTTCCTCTTGATCTCTGAGATAAGCAGGGTAGTTGTTTTTCAGATGATTTTGATAGTGACAAAAGTGGTCACTTGGGCTTCCTGCTCAGACCAGACGGGAGAGACGCCACTTTTGGAGCAAGGAGGGACTCATTTTCCCAGCTATCCTTTGCAATATCTGTTTCTGTTAATTTTTTTGTGTGGCTCTAGAGGAGCTGGCTGCCGTGGGCATAACATGGACATTTTGAAACGGGGGGGGAGGGGAGGTGATCACAAAGCAGCAATGACAGAGCAGTCTTCTTCCCTAGGTTGACCGTGTGAGCTATCTGCTTCAGGAGATCTATGGCATCGAGAACAAAAACAACCAAGAGACCAAGGTAAAGGTGCTCAGGAGGCTCCTGGTCCCTGAGCCGTGGATTTCCAGCCTGTACCTTCTGTTTTTGAGCTTAACTACGGGGCTTGGCAGAACAATGTGGAGGTCCTTCCCAGAATGACTGTCAAGTCTGTGTGCAGGCACTGAAGAAGCCTGGTGATGGCAGGTCCTCACTGTTGTAAGGCCCAAACAATCAGTGGAGTTATGCTGAGATGGTTTTAGATAGCATGAGGCTCTTGAGGATGTTCCCTGGGGCTGGAATTGCTGGGAGAGAAGGATATCAGTGCCCCATGGGGAAGAGCACTGATCTTTAGGGCTTGTAGAGACAGTGGACCAGTGTAAGCTGCTGCTCTTGGTGTCCCGAGGCCGTTGGTCAGGCTGGGTGCTTCCCAGTTTGCACAGCCAATAGTATCTCTTTTTTTTTTTTTTTTTTCCTTCTTTGTTTGAAATGAACATTGCCTCCTAGGCTCCTCTGAAATCTTCCCTCTGGTGCCCATGCCATCTCACTGCCTCTCTGCAGTCAAGGCAGTCGTGCCTGGTGTGTTTGTGCTTTGCTCCTGTGGCTCCTTCATTGTCTCATGTTTGTTGGGGAAGGGGTGGGGTTTTTTAATGGGAGGACCACATGTTCCCATAGCATTGGAGGGAACAGAGCTCTCTAGGGCTTGCCACTGTCCAGAGAGCAGCCTGCATCCCCCAGCAAGAGGGAGCACAGCATCACTAAGGGATGTATATGCAAATGCCTTAACCAGAAACATTGCCCATCTTTAGGCAGGAGCTTCTGCTGAATCCCAGCTTGCTGCACAGCCCCATGCTGATTACATGACTGCTTTATGCTTGCTTCAGCCTTAAGTAGAGCTGCCCTTTGCTGCCACCTGGGCTGCAGAGTGTACCAAGTGCTGGACTCGGGATCAGACTGCTCTGGTGTGTGTAGTGCATGATTTGCAAACAGAAGAGTAGCCAAAGAGCAAGACAAGCGGCATTTCCTCTCCAAGCAGTGCAGTTTTCTGCCCAAAGCATTCTATGATCTCTCTCTGCCTGTGCCAACAGGTAGCGCCTGAAGATGCAGGAAGGAAAAGTCTTTTCAAAAATTTTTCTTGCACAGGATCTCTGTAAGAGGATTGAAAGCTTCTGTTTGGGTCAGACAAGTGGCCTGGGGCCCTTTTTGTTCTTGCTAGTATACTTAGCAAACCATACAAATGGGAAAGCAAAAAGCCTGCCCTCCCTACCTCCCAAAACAGATGAGGAGTGCATGTGATGGGCAGACAGGCTTGCAGCCTTTTGCTGGCATAGTCAGCATGCTGGCTGTGGATGTGGCAGCAGCAGATGCTGTATTTTACAACAGGGTTGCCCACGGTCTGGCGTGTATTAGCCCTGGTGACCAAAGGGGCTTCATGAAGTGGGAACAGGCAAAGGTGGAGCGTGGCCTATGGTGGGTCATCAGTTTGGTGGGCTCTAGCATAACTTCTGTGGCATCAGTGGGGAGACTTTGAGGTTCTTGAGTGTCAGTGAAGAGAGCTCTTATGGTTGGAGAGTGAGTTTCTCCTCCCAGCAGCAGCTTGCTTGGTGGCTCTAATCCAATTTGTGGGGCTCTGAGTGATGGAAAGACTAGTGTGGTGCATGTTCATGTTGAATGGGTTCACACTGACGTTTTCACCGGGGTAGCTGTGAGCAGGTGAGCATCCCAGGCTGGTTCTGCAGCTGCATCAAAGCTTGTGCCAGCACAGGAGACTGGTGAAGATGTTGTGGCAGGAGAACCACTGACTCCATCGCTCATTCAGAAGACCTGTGGAAACTGGGCTAGACATGGCAGGAGTCCCTCCTTCTGTCCAGCCCAAGGGCAGACTGATCTGCCCCCTGCCACAGTCAGCAAGCAGCTCCTTCTGTGGCTCGCTCTCTCTGTGGACATGGGGCAGAAAGGCTGGACTGCTGAAGAGCCTGCTTCCCCTCGGACCCTGGGAACCACCAGCCTGGCAGGCAGGAGTTTTTTCTTGGTCCCCCTGAGCTGAGGGGATCCCTACCCCAAAGAGACTCCCCTCTGCACACAGCCTAACTCTGGGGAGGGACAGCTATTCCATGAATCCACAGTACAGTGCCCTGGTCTCTGGCCTTTGGTGAGCTCAGAGCAGAGCCCCGAGAAAAAGCAGTGTCCATAGCAGGGCTGTGTGGGCTGGAGCTTGCTCTCCTTGAGAAACCCCTGCTGAGAGCTGCAGAAAGAGAATGCCAGCTCTCTCACAGACTTTTGGGTGGGAAATTTCTCCAGGCTCCAGAGTCCCTTGGCAGTTCGATGTGGTCCTTTCCATTCACATGCCGATGTCTTGCCTCTGATTACAGCCTTCAGATGACGAGAACAGTGACAACAGCAACGAGTGTGTGGTTTGCCTGTCAGACCTCCGTGACACCCTCATTCTGCCCTGCAGACACCTCTGTCTGTGCAATTCCTGCGCTGACACCCTGCGCTACCAGGCCAACAACTGCCCCATCTGCAGGCTGCGTGAGTATGTGCCCAGGAAACAAGGGCATCTTTCTTCCTCCTGGGCTCCTGTTAAGTCAGTACAGGCTGTGAGAGGGAGCATATATTTTATATACCCCACGCCAAGGCTCAGCATCAAACATGCTGCTGCTCTCACTGGCATCTGGAGATTCCTGGCACCTAAAATAACTGTCCTCAAACAGGTAAGGAGGAGAGCACATGGGAGAATGGCCCTTTGTCCAGTGCCTCCTTGGCCACTTGCCCTCTCCCTGGGATGGATCTGAAGGTGCAGGTGCTCTGAGCTGTGCCATGTAGGCAGTTCTTGCGTTTTGGTGAAGAAGATGGAAAATCCCCCAAAGGAGGGATGTAGAAGCTTTATCCTGAGAGTATCTGGCTGAGACAGCAGCCAGCCCCAATGGAGGGCTATCCAAGTACTTTGCATGATTTTTTTTTATTTTTTTTTTCCCCTCTGACAACCTTACTTTGACTTCACCAGGGAGGCAGAGATGGGATAACAATCAGTTTGGAGTCCTTTGCTTTGCCAGGAAAGTTAGGAGGATCTGCTTAACCCCAGTATTGCTTAGCTCCCAAAAGATGGAAAAAATGAAATACCTGTCCTGACACTCAGGTAGCACTTGCTGAATTCCATGTATTTTCTGAAAAGCACAGAGGCATAGAATCATAGAATCATAGAATGCTTTGGGTTGGAAGGGGCCTTTGGAGGTCATCTAGCCCAACCCCCCTGCAGTAAGCAGGGACATCTTTAATTTAATTAGATCAGGTTGCTCAGAGCCCTGTCCAACCTGACCTTGAATGTTTCTAGGGATGGGGCCTCCACCACCTCTCTGGGCAACCTGTTCTAGTGTTTCACTACCCTCACTGTAAAAAATTTCTTCCTTATATCCAGTCTAGATCTACCCTTGTTTAGTTTAAAACCATTACTCCTTGTCCTGTCACAACAGGCCCTGCTAAAAAGATTGTCCCCATTTTCCCTATAGGCCCTCTTTAAGTACTGAAAGGTCGCAATATGGTCTTCCTGCAGCCTTCTCTTCTCCAGGCTGAACAACCCCAACTGTCTCAGCCTGTCCTCGGAGGAGAGGTGCTCCAGCCCTCAGATCATTTTTGGTCTCTTGAGGGGTCTCTTGAGAAAATGCCTGTGTTTTGCTGGGATAGACAGATCGTGTGTTTACCCCATGCTTGATCTCTGAGGTATTTGATTGTTTCTAATTGATACTTCTCAGAAAAGTAAAAAAGAGCCTAAGAGAGATGTTTGGCCTGAGAAATTAAGTCTAAACAGTTCAAACTTGGCAAAGATGCAGTAACCAAAAGCAAGATCTTATCAGAGGAAGTGCCAGACAGCTTTGACTATAAGTAGCACAACTTAAAACACATGAACAGCATTAACTCATCTGGATGCTGCAGTGGAGCAGGTTGTATTTGTTTGGAAAGTGCCTCCATGTCAGACTTCCTGGGAATCTGCTTCTGGGGAGTGCAGAGGCAGAGAGGATAGATTTGCACCTCTGTCCTCTGGCTCTGGGTTGATCTTGGAAGCAGCTGGGTGCAACAAGAAATGCCTTGGCTTTTCCGTATGGATGAGCAAGTTCTTACAGCTGCATCAGAACAGATGTCTGTTTTTTTCATATGCACCCTTGGCGCAGAGGAGCTAACAATATTAAAGATCTGCAGATAGAAAATGGGACCGTGGGCAGGGAGTGGAGATCAAAGCTCTTGTGGTGGAAGGACCAAGGGATCTCTGTGCTGAAGACAGGAGTTCAGCCACTAACCCTCTGGCTGGGTTTGCAGCCTCTCACCACCATAGTGCTGGCCAGTGAGTGAGCAGCTGATGGCAGGAGCGATGCTTCCAGCACCAGCTGGACCCCAGGGCTGAGACTTGTGGGGTCTGAATTAACCCAAAGTGGTTTTGTATGAGGTCCCCCACCACTCTGTATAGCTTGCAGTGTGCTGCCTGAGGCAGAGCTCATGTTTTTCGTACTGTGTTTTACAGTATCAGGCCTGAGGCACCTCTGTATGTGACTGCACTGGGGCAGGCAGCACCTGTTCTCTGCAAGGGCTACGTGTACCCAGACTTTTCTGGCCATGAGATCTCTCCCCAGTATAGACCAGTCAACTAGAAGCCAGACGATAGCATTTGGCTTCAGTGTGCTCCGTGGTCCCACTCCCCATGCACATGGGGAGCTCCCCTGTGTCGACGATGTGCCTGCGGCAAGCTGAATTGGTCCGGCACGCATCTAACATGGCCTGGTCCTGTTTGGTCATGCAGTCACCTGCCTGCTGTTCTCTCCTAGCCTTCCGTGCCCTGCTGCAGATCCGGGCTGTGAGGAAGAAGCCAGGGGCTCTGTCGCCGGTGTCATTCAGCCCTGTCTTGGCACAGAGTGTTGACCATGATGAGCACTCTGTAAGTACCTCGCAACCCTGTGTACAAAACCTGGGCACTGGTCTCAGCCTGAGTGGGCAGCTTGTGTGTGCATGAGTTGCTTGGCCTGACGGTCTCTGGTCTCAGAGACCTCAGGAGGTGCGCTCAGGCCCTGGAGCAAGGTCTTCCTGAGCAGTGCAGCCTTTCTTGTCGACCCTGCTAGACAGCCGGGATCTCTCCTCTCATGGATTAGTAATACGACTGGTTTTAGCCAAGTGGCCTCCTGTCTTTTGGAGGAAACAAATCCACAGAAACCTCAGTCTGAGAAAGTTTCTCGGGGCCTGTCCCAGCAGAAGAGTGGCAGACTCTGGGCATGACAGGGTGGGAGCTGGGAAAATGGGGGAGGTTACAGTTTGACTTGCACACACATCTGTGTGGCAGCATGCTCTGATGAAATGCTCTTGGCATTGGAGTTCCCAGCATGGTAGCAGAAAGGCCTCTGTGCCAGCCTTCCTGAGTGATCGGGGTCTCTGCAGGCAGCTGAGGGAGCATGGGATGGAAAGTGTGTGGTGCTGGTGGCCTTGGGGCCTGCTCGCACGTCCCCGGTGTGGTGAGGGCAGCAGCTCATTGCCTGAGCAGTGCTGTTGTGCAGCTGGCTCTAGCGAGACACATGAGGTCAGGGTGAGGAGAGGGAGATCTACATCTAGATCATCTTACATTCTTTCATGGGAACAGAAAGATACTGTCACAGAAAAAGCCTGGGTTTATCCATCTGTCCTCTGCAGCATTGTAGTCCTGCTGCCTTCAACTGGAGCTAAGAAATAGGGCAGGGGAGAAACCCCGAGGGTTGTTGTGAAGCAGAGCATGGTGTGTAGAGGAAGCAGGTGCTGTCACCTGGAGCAAGGTGAGGAGATGCTGTGTGTCTCTTCATGTCACTAACCTCAAGAAACAACTTCTTTAAAACATGGTTTTCTCTTGACAGTGTCCCTTTAAACCCCTTAAAGTGAGCACTGTCTCCTTGCCCAGCAGGAAACCTAGAAGGGAAACAGTAAGTGGACTTGGTTGTGTTTGGCTCCTGCAGCAATTCTTTGCCAGTGGTGTTACTAGCACGTGGAAGCGTTACACATACGAGGGCTTGCTAACACGCTTCATTTGACTTGTGCCCCTGCACAGGCTGCAACACTCCACATACTGCCTCTATGTTAGTGGTGAGACACTCCCACCCTGCACAGACGATCACTAACCTCCCTGGTTTGCGTGCGGAGGAATAAGCAAGACGGAAGCAGCTTGCCCCGGTGTCTGATGCTGACTCTCGGGGACTGTCCCCAGGTCCTGAGCCTGGCTGCTTTATAGTTCCTGGCAAAGATGTTTGCATAGCTTTAGGACTGTGGGCAAGCTGCTGTCCCCTTGGCTCACCCAAAAGCTTCCTTGCACTTGTCTTATCCCCTTGGCAGTTTGCTGTGGGCCCATCTTGTTGTGGTTTCCACCCTGGTGCTGGGATGTAGAGGTAGACAAATAGGCACAGCTGGACCAGGTCTTGCATTCAGGAACACTGGCTACAATGGGCTATTTTGCTTTTGCAGAAACAGGAATGATGGAGCTTGTTTTGTTGGGGACTCTCTGAGTTGGTGTGAGAGTGTGTAACCGGAAAGCTGTGCTGGGGACAGCATAAATGGCAATTGTGAGGGTACAGGAGCTGGGAAAGGTGAGGGAGGCCCCCAGGCCAGGAAGTCTCTGTCTTTGTGTAATCCCATCAAATGCAGCTACAGCTGTCATTGGTAGCAAGGAGGCTGCAGTTTTCTTTTGCTCAAGCCGGCCTAGATGCTCAGCCTTACAAGGAATGTGGCTCACTGCTTGTCAGGTCTGGAGAAAACTGGAGGCTGGGCTCAGGTAATGAGGCTATTGCAAGCTTGGCATGACCCTGGCTCTCTGCAGGCCTCCTACAGTGACTAGTAGTGCTCCTGGTGGAGCAGTGGGCTCTATGGGTGGTGTAGTGGTAAGTGTCCCAGGGGAGAACAGTGTCTCTTCGGGTTGTTTGAAAGCTCAGTTACTTGCAGCAATGGTGTTGTAGCCATTGGCTGGGAAATCCTCCTCTGAGCTGTGCTGCAGAATCTGAGCTTTCACCACAGTGAACCAAAGTGAGCAGCCTTTGAACCCTCAGTCCTTGGTCTACACAGCCAGGAGAAAATGTCCCAAACATGAGCCAGGGGGTTTTGTCTCCCTGACTTTTCTGTCCACAAAATAGCATCTCCAAGCTGCTGGCTGGAAATTAAATGTTTTTGTGGAGGTGGCTTTTGGCCCTGCTGCCTGCAGGTGGCAGCAACTGTGAACTGATCCCTTGTTCAGCTGACTAGGTTATATTCCAGTCACCAGCTGTGGTCTTCAGCACAAGCTCATAACCATCACAAGACCAGTACTTAGGGGATGTGGGTTGATGCTTGACCCCAGGTGCCACTCGTTCTTTCCTCCCCATCCAATCTAGCTCCTTCTGTGAGCACAGGTGAGTCAGTTCAGCAATCAACTCACACCAAATTAATGGTTGGGTTGAAACAGGTTCTGGGCAGGTTCATCTGCAGCTGTGTGATTGGGAGATCAGGCACAGAGAAGCTACAGGAGTTCATGGCCAGGCTTAGCAGCAACACACGATTTAAGTACAACATAGAACCACCTCCCTGAGGATACAGGGCTGAAACAGTTCAATTTAGTGTACGCCTGGACTGCTGCAGTCTTGCTTCTTTGTTTGCAGTGGGCTGGGCTGAGCTGCCTGTGGCCTGCTGGGTTGCAGCATAAACCATGTTTGTCTCCGAGTCCACAGGATCTTTATGATCAGGAGAGTTTTTGGAGTTAAACTAGTGTTAGTTTAATGGCTTTGCAAGGGTCCCTTTGACTGGCAGCTTAGCGAGTTACAGAGGGAATGGGAACTGGTGCAGTTCTGCCCTTCTGACTTACGGGGTCAGTGGTTCTGTGATCCCTTTCCTACCTTTTAGCAGAGGCGACTGTGCAGAGAGCCAGCGTTAGCAGCTGAGAGGACTGAGACCATGGGAGAAGTGGAAGTGGTGTAGGCTCCGAGGACCAGCTCTCAGCTGGTGCGAACATAGTCCCCTTGTTCAACTCTCTTAGTGACACTGGTGGTGCTGTGGAACAGCTGCATGTACCAGGGCTGGAAGCACAAGAGGGTGCTTATTGAGCTGGAAGGGTCTCTGAACCATCGAAGGGCTGGAGGCACAAGTGGGGTGCCTGTTGAGCTGGAAGGGTCTCTGAACCATCAGAGGAAGTTTTAGGAGGAAGAAAAAGTATTTTATAGCAGCTTTGTTAGGAACCTGCTTTCTCACCCTCCTTGTCTGGCTCTTGAAAGAACTCCCCACTATGGCAGGGGGAGTGCCAAGCCATGTTCCGGCTTGCTGAGATGCCCAGTCTCTCAAGCATTGCTCTGGAAACTTGCCTGGACCATCAGTGTTGCAACCCAAAGGGGAGTGTGTGGCTGTTGCAGGGGAGGGAGGCTGAGGCTCTAAGGAGAGGTCGCTGTGGGGATGGGCTGCTTGGTAGCACAGTGTGGGAGGTGCAGGGCTGGGTTACAGTGGGGCCTCCCCTTTCTAGAGAGAGTTCCAACCCAGTGAGGGTTTCTTATATGCCCCTCTCTTTCTTGCCCACAGAGCTCTGACAACATCCCTCCAGGCTATGAGCCCATTTCCTTGCTGGAAGCACTGAATGGCCTTCGCTCTGTTTCCCCCTCCATCCCGTCAGCTCCTCTGTATGAGGAAATCAACTACTCTGGCGTGGTGGATGGGATGCCGCCTGCGAGCCGACCGCTTGTTGGGATGGACAGAGCTGTGGAGAGCAGCCACCAAAAGGTCAAGCGGAGCAAGTCTCCAGACAGGTCAGCATGCAGATGGAGGGATTCACCCCTCTTGCAAGCCCTCAGAGCTTGTGGCCACATGCACCAGGAGCCAGGAGAGGGCTCTGGCTGGTCCCATCACTGGTAGCACTGCTAACTCAGAATTTTAGGAGGCCAGCAGGTACATGATGACCAGTGATAGAACTGGGACACCGCCCCTGTATTCAGCCTGAGGTGACCAGCTTATTGTCTCCTAAAGGCTGGCTTTGTCACCAAAAGAAAGGATTTTTAACAAGGAGATTTCATCCAAACTTTGGATGGGAATGTCTCCAATGCAGTTAGTCCCTCAATTTGCATTTGACACCCAGACCCTGTTGGATTTCAGTTTTCCATGGAGTTTCCCAGGAACAAAAGAATGGGGAGAAAAGTGACATGAGTTTCAGAGCACAAAATGCTGAGTGATACCCTTTAGTTGTTGTCTGAAGCCTCCTCTAGTGGCCTCATGATGGAGGATGTAGGTGTGGATGCCATGGAGTGGACAGCCCACTGCAGGTGCCTTTTATGTGTCCCTTGTGGGGTCGTACAGACCGGGTTTGTTCCTGGCGCCCCTCACTGTGCTCCATTCCACATTTCCCCCTGGGAAGGGAGCCCCTGAAGGTGTGAGGAGCAGCATGGGACCTGGGCCTCTTGCTTTCCATGCAAAGGCACATTTGTCCAAGTTGTGTTACTGTGCCAAAGCTCTGCACTACTTGGCTCTGTCCCAGAAACTCTGCTGCTGCTGTTCTCAGTGTAGCTGATACTGGAGGGCCCTGGTGAATGTAGCTCAATAGTTTGAGCTCCTGCTCATGCGCATTGGCTTATGCTGCTGGTGGAGGGACAGGGCAGGGGTGGTGACAACTTGAGCTGCTGTCACCAAATCCACCAAGGCCTGCAGTGCTGGCAGCACGGCAGCTTCTTGCAAATGAGTTTTTCTTGCCACAGCACACTGCGGTCTCCCTCGTCCCCAATCCACGAGGAGGATGAAGAGAAGCTCTCTGAGGACTCTGACTCGCAGCCAGCACTGAGTGGGGGTGAGCTGGTCCTGGGAGAGACCAGCTCTCCAGAAGTAAGTGTGCTCTGCTGGGGAGCTGCTCTGAGCCAGAGCTCTTCTGGGTGGGTTTCTTCTGGGACATGGGTGGTGCCTTGTGAAGGGCCATCGCTTCGTCAATGACAGGGTAAAGATGAGCTTGTTAGCACAAAGAGCCCTGAGCCAACCGTCTCGGCTGCCTTTATTTACCCACAGAGCTCCACGGGCAAAGGACGTAGCTGCTCCCTGTGGCCCTAACACCTCTGTGGGAGCTGGGGAGTTGGAAAGCCACTTGGCTGGAGCCATGTCAGAGTTGACCTTCCCCCAGCTTCCTGGGTGAACCCAGCAGTGTTTGGGGCAGGGGTGGAAGCTGGGCCTTGCTGGGCTTCCAGCACTTGCTGCCGTTGCCAGTAAAACCCCTGCATCCTAGCCCGTGGTGCCACAGCACTGATGGGTGGCCCCTTGCTCCCTCCCTGAAACAAGTCCTGGCCCCAAGCACAGCTCTCTGGAGGAAGCCAGAGCAAGAGACAAGCAGAGCAAAGGCTTCCAGCCCACAGCAGTAACCTGTGCTGTTCCTCCTTACAGAGCGTGGCAGGGGAAGAGATCGAGGAGGCCTCGTCCCTGCAGCAGGGTAGGTGTGCAGTCGGCCATGGGGGTGGCCAGACCTCATCTTGGCATCCAGATCTGCTGTGGTGGAACAGGGACAGTTGAGGAATGAACATACCAGTTCATAAACATCCAGCCCCCAAAGTTCACCTCTGAGCTGCTGTGCTTCACCAGAGAAAGGTGCCAGGGTCTCTTCTGGGAGTGGGGGAGCAAAATCAACAAATCTCCCCAGTTTATTTACCAAGCATATCTCCTTGCTGTAAGCTCTACGCAAGTAGAGCTTTCCATGCCATGGGCCGTCTCCTTGCATGGCTGAGGGGGAGATGGCTGCGTGTACCACTGTGGTGGTCCTGAGAGCGTGGCTGTGGTAGTGGGCATGCAGGATGTGCCCCATGTCTTTGGGATGGGTCTCTGGTGCTCAGTCAGCATCCAGAGGGCATGAGGACAGGGTGAGAAAGGAGTACTTAGGTGTGTTTTGGGGCATGAGCCTGCGTATGAACAGGTGGCCCTTTGGCACTGTGACCTGGGCCGGTCTGACCGGCTCTCCTGAGACCTCTGTGGGGCTGGAGGACCTGGGGAGCTTCCTGATGTGGAAGATCTCAACCCATCCTCCTGTCCGCATGCCGCTGCAGAGCTGGTCTGGGGACTGAGGGGCTGCGCTCTCGGCTGGTTCTAGGTAGCCGTCCGCCTTCTGTCGAAGACGTCTTGCAGGACGGCAGCTGCGGTGAGCACAGGAGCCTGACGCAGTCAGAGAGTGACCCTCCAGTAGACGTCTACCTGCCAGGTAATGGCCATGCTGTTGGGGTCAGAGGCGCACTGCCAACCTGCTGCGCTTGCGGCTCTGGTTCGAGGCACCGAGGGGCCTGGGGGTTAGTGGACTGCGTGCTTGACCATGGGCAGTCTCCCCAGCCAGGGCAGCGTGCTGCAGCCTTGGGATGGGACAGGAACACACCTGTCCGGAGCACGGGCTCCCGCTTCCTCCCAGTGGGCAGAACGAGCTGTGGGTGAGGGGGGCTAACAGAGAGGTAATTTGCGCTCCCCTTCTCTCTCCTCCTCCCTCACCCTTTTGTCTCTGTCCTTCCCCTCTCTCCTCTCCTGGCTTCGGCCGCTCCATGGCACAGTTTATGTGACAGTGGCTTCCCATGCCTGCCCCCAAACCGTGCTCCTGCTTTCCGCCGAGGGAGGGGAACCATCTGGGCCGGCTTCTGGGAGACTGAGCTGGCGGGGGGGGCAGCAGGCACCCCTCTGCCGTGGGGCGGTGTTCTGGCAGGGAGGGCTGTGGGGTGCCATGCTTTGCTGGCAAGCGCGGCCATGGAACGCTGCGCTGTCCTCACCCCTGACTGTTGTTGCAGCCTGTTTTCTTCCGTAGAGTCACAGTCTGTTCTGAGTACCTCTCTAATGTCTCCTTCCCTCTCTGTCTGCCTTCCTCCCTCCTGTCTTGGGCAGCACTGGGTCCTGATTCCTGCTCTATTGGTATAGAGGAGTAAGCTGGTACGTCTTCTCGTTCTTCTTGCGGATCGCTGTTGTGCGGGGCAGCAGGACCCCTTCTGGGAAGGCTGGCAGCCAGGCGAGAGCGGGGATGGGACTAATCCTGGCCATCAGGGCAGGGAAGGAGGGGGCAGCAAACCAACCGGCCTGCACTGCCGACTCTGTCCTGGCTCCATTCCCGGCACCAGCATCCCTGCACCTCCCAGGGGTCCCCGCTGTCCCTGAGTGCCAGGACCCCAGGCTGGGCAGCAGAAACCCTGGCCCTCCCCACCAGCTTCCGCTGGGCTCCTGGGCGAGGGTGCTGCAGTCCGGCGGGCACCACGAACATCCAGGGCCATGCTGGCTTCTCCCAGGCCGGTGGCAGATAGCGTGTCCCCTTCGTCTCCCGTGTGCCACCCCTGGCGCTTGCTGAGCCCGCATCTTAGTGGGGGCGGAGGGGATGGAGCTCGTGGGCTCCAGCCCTGTCTCCTGTGCTCAGCCCAGGGTAGGAGGGGGTGGCGGGGTGCTGGTCTCTTAGTCTGACCCCAGGGCTGGCGCTGTTGGGGCTGAACCCCCTTCTCCTCACCCAGGCTCATCCGACTTCACCAAGACGCTCCCCGGCCGCGGCACCGGCAGCCCCACGCAGCCCCTTCTCTTCGAGCAGATGCGTCTTCACCTGGAGGACGAGCAGAGCCTCTCGTGAGCGGGGCCGGCCTCCCCGCCGCCGGCCCAGTCCCCACGCACGGCCTCTCCCCGCCGCGGGGCACCGGCACGGTTTCGGCGCAGCCCGGCTCTTTGACAGACATGCATGTTTCTTGCCGGTGGCGCAGGGGCGGCGGGCAGGGGCTGGCGTCGTGTTTTTACGTGGGGTGGGGAGGGGGGTTTCGCGGTTAAAAGCGGCAGATGAAGGACACTACTGTTGTATATTTTGTACGCACCCGGCGCAGCCCTTTGCTGTCACGGCCCCTGTACATAGCTGCGGCCGGCCCTGCCCGCCCCGCTGGGCTCCGCGCCCCGCTGCCCCCGGCTCTGGGGCTGGGGTGAGCCGGGGCGGGGGGTGGGGGGCCACCCCTCCGGCCTGGGACG